>LBNU01029780.1:51354-62500 GCA_014162995.1 Artemisia annua
TTTTTTTGTTTTTCTCTCTAAGGCTTCACTTCTTTCTCTCTCTACTTTCTCTCTCTAGAATTTCTTTCATTCTCTCTTGCTTGGAACGAACCAAAACCACATGATTATTCATGTTTGTGATGTTAACTAGTATTCTACAATTGGTATCAAGAACCATGGTTACATCCTAGGGATCTTAGAACTTGTGGTTTATGGTTTGTTTTGGTTTCTACTAGTTTAGGGTGGTTTTGACTCATTTTGGTGCTCGTTTGTGGTGTTTCTTGTGATCTTTCTTGTACTTCTAGGATTAGAAAGGGTAGACTCATCTAGTTTTTCAGTTGTTTGGACCATATCTAGCGTTTGTGAGGTGTACGATTAGGTTTTGGAACTTTTTCTTGCCAGCGGTTAGCTCCACGTTAATGTATTCTTCACAGCGGTTAGTTTGGGTATTCAGCGGTTAGTAGTAGCGGTTATGTACAAGTAGTGGAGCGAACATTACGCTGTACTCTGTACTGTATCAGCGGTTAAACTCCAGCGATTTACTTCACTGCGGTTAGTTTGGGTATTTAGCGGATAGTAACAGCGGTTAAGTACAAATAGTGGAGCGAGCATTACGCTGTACTTTGTACTGTGTCAGCGGTTTATTCACAACGGTTAACTACTCAGCGGTTAAGTCAGTAGTGGTTACTTTACTAGCGGTTACTCTGTCCAGCGGTTACAATTCCAGCGGTTAAGTTCAGCGGTTAAGTCTTAGCGGTTAAGTTTCAGCAGTCATTATATCAGCGGTTCACTCTTCAGTGGTTACTTTACTAGCGGTTACTCTGTCAACGGTTAAGTGTCAGCGGTTACAGTACCAGCGGTTTACCTATCTTATCGGTTTTCCTGGTTGACTTTAGTAAAATCCCTGGAAAGAATTGATTTCTCGGTTTAAGTCACGTGAGTTGTAAAAACCCGTCTAAGACCTTGTCATCATGACTACTGTAACATCAATTGATGATATTCAAGCTGCTGGATCTGACACTCGACCTCCAATGCTAGGAAATAGACACGAACTATGAGTCCTGGTCACAAAGAATTCGCTTGTATTGTCAGGGCAAAGAAAATGGGGAAAACATTCTGAGATCAATTGATGAAGGGCCATTCCAAATGGGCACTGCCAGAGATGTTATCTCCACTGGTGATGATGGGACAGTCACCCTTGGAATTGACAGACCTCGTACGTACAATGATCTTAATGAAGCTGAAAAGAAACGATATGATGCTGACATTCGTGCTTCAAACATTGTGGTACAAGGACTACCAAAGGACATATACAAACTGATTAACTTCAACACTGAGGCCAAAGCTGTTTGGGACAATGTTAAAATGTTGCTAGCTGGTTCAGAACTAACAAAGGAAGATCGTGGGTCTCAGTTGTACGATGAATTCGAGCACTTTAAGATGAACCCTGGTGAAAGCATCAATGATTACTATGTCAGATTCCACAAGCTTGTGAATGACATGAGAATGATCAGGATGACAATGCCCAACATCCAACTCAACTCAAAGTTCGTCAATAACATGTCGCCAGAATGGGATCGATTCGTCACGGCTGTGAAATTAAACAAAGGTCTCAGAAACACCAACTATGAGCAACTTTATGCTTATCTACAACAACATGAGAAACATGCCATGTATGATCGTCAGCTAAGAGAAAAGTTTCATCCCTCAAATGATCCTCTTGCTCTAATCTCCAGTGCTCAAGGTTTCAACCAATTCTCAGCTGACTTAATCAACCCTCCAATCACTACTCAAGCAACACAGAATCAGTCAACTCTTGGTCAAGCCTCAATGCAATCAGCAAGTGTCAAAACCAACTCACAAGAATCGGGAAATTCCTACATGGACAAGAGAATTGATAACCTCTCCAATCAAGTCTCTCTACTGGTTCAACACTTCAGAAGCACTCTTCCTCAAACCAACAATCAACTCAGAACCTCATCTAATCCACGTAATCTTGCTGTTGTGGAAGATGGGCGTGTTGTGGTTCAAGGAAGACAAAATGTCCGAGGAAATGCTCAGAACAGAATGGGAAATGGTAATCAAGGACAAGGAAGGCAAATCAAGTGTTACAATTGTGGTGGGCTAGGTCATATTGCAAGAAACTGCACTGAACCAAAACGTCCTCAGAACTCCGACTACTTCAAAGATAAGATGCTGTTGATGCAAGCACAAGAGAATGGTGTTAAATTGGATGAGGAACAGCTGCTCTTTCTTGCTGGTGATGAAGGAAACTCCTTTGATGCTGATGTGGATGATCAACCAGTCCAGGATCTTGCTCTAAATGACCCAAACATCTTCCAGGCTGAAGATTGTGATGCATTTGACTCTGATGTTGATGATGAACCTACTGCACAAACCATCTTTATGGCTAAGCTTACATCCGCGATCACATCGGCAAATCAATCAGGATCTTCCAAATCATCCATCATTTCTGAGGTACTCAAATTATATGACACATATGAAACATGTGCCATTCCAACGATACTCGATGAGGTTCATCAAACTAGTATTGTCACGCCAGATGATGTTGGTTTGAAAAACACTAATGTTTGCTCAAAACAACAACATATGGATAACAATCAAGAGTCTGATGAATCTAGTAGAGCATCTGAAGATACACATGTTGACGATGTGATGCACCATCAAAGGACTCATAACGAAGTAAAGCACACAGACACTATTGATTCAAATTCTGCTGATATGGGTAATAGTAATGTTGTCCCATATGAGCAATACTTGAAACAAAGTATCGAAAGTACTTTACCTAGTAATGACTCTTTCATTAATAATGATACTTGTGAATATGATGATTATACTGCTGTTATTCCTGATGACACCTTAACCACTAGGATTAATATTCTCAAAGAACAGGTGAATATGTATCAACAACGTGCAAAATTTGAGTTAACTGAACGTGAACAGAAAATGAATTGGCAAATGTGTACATATATTACCAAGAGGAATTTAAAGGAAGAAGAGTTAAGAGGGGAAATAAAATCTTTGCAAAATCAAATCAATCAAACTGTTAAACAAAAACAGGAAATTCAAAACAGTGTCAACACACTAAAGTTAGATTTTCAAAGCAAGGAAACTAAACTTCTAAACGATTTTTCCCAATTAAAGACCTTAAAGAACAAGCTTGAAAATAAATTGTACACACAAGGCCAAACTATTCAAACTGCTAAAATGATGCATAAGCACATTAAGCTTCGTGATAAACATAGTGATAAGGATACAGGTGTGCCTAAAACTAATTATCTTAGGAGCGTTAGTGCCTCTCAACCTGCCTTATATGACTATAATGTGATGCTTAAGCCCAATCATGATTCCCCTGATGTGCGTGATATAGAAGAGATTGTTGAAATTGAAACAGAGAATAGGAAAAGACTTGAGGATAAGATGAAGGATCCCAAGTGCATAGCAAATCGTGTTAATATCAAGCCCCATAACTACTATGAGCAGAACCGATTGACTGTTTTAGTGCCACAATCTAAGTTAACCCCTGAACAGATTTTTTGGGCATTAGATGTGGAAAAAATGAAAGCTGAACTTCTTATGGCTTCCACTCCCCTTAAGTTTGCTAAACCCACGGTGTATCCTCCCAATACACCCATGAACCTAGTTCAGATAGCACTTCCCACTCAATGTAAAACTCTTATTAGCATGTATGTACTATATCAAATGTTTGCGGATTTTGACAAAACGTGTAAAAAGAGGATTACTCCAACGGGAATTACTGAGGGGGAAAGGGGTTTTGAAGTTACAAAAGAATGTTATCTCACAGAAGTCATTCCATTTTTTAAACAAATCAAAAACCATTTTGAATACATGGAAACATCACTTAAACAAGAGATAAATGAAATGAAAGAGGTGTTTAAAAACCAGGAACGTGAAGGAGAACAAACTGTATTGGATCTTCAACATAGTGAAATTGCAAGGAAGAATGCTCTTATCATGAATGATAATTTGATTGCTATGTGCATTGCTCAAGATGTGTTTTATACTGCTACTGATTCTTCTTTAACTGCTTCCCAATTTCATGATATGTCTGTTACTTTAAAGATTTTCCAGAATCGTGTTGTTGAGCTTGAGGGGGAGAATTTAAAACTGCGCCAAAAAATTCAAAAAGATGATCATGATAACATGATCAAGCAATTTTCAAAACTAGAGGTTGATAATCTTAACTTGCAATTAAGATACCAACATCTAGAAGAAAGAATCAGAAATTCAAATGCCAAGACATCTTCGGATGCTCCTGAATTTGATGCATATTTTGAATTAGCCAAAAGAGATGAAAGGATTCAAGCTCACACTAACACGATTCGGAAACTGAAGCTTCAAATTGCACAATCTAAGTCGAATAAATGTGATGCGATTGATAATAAATGTGATGTGTTTGATTCCCAGAAACCTCCGTGTTTAGATTCTCAATATCTTCAAGTTCAAAATGTCATTAACGATTTGAAATACGAAAATGATTGTTTTCAAGCTAAAAACTCTAAAATCAAACAACATTACAAAGAGTTACATGATTCGATAAAGATCGTGCGTGATAAAAACAATGAAAAGATAACTTCTTTACTTAAAGAAAATGAGAATCTAAAGACTCAGGTGAAAGGGAAAACAAAAAGAACTGATGTTGATGCCATTAATGTTCCTCTTCCCCTTAGGAATAATGTGTTTGTTCACAATGAGTACCTTAGGTATCTCAAGGATTGCTTAGATATCCTCTGCGAAACTATTGAAGAAGTTAGAATTGTGAGTCCTACATACATTGGCATCCGTGATGTGTATTATCTCACCAACAGATCATATGAGCTTTTAGATTATGCCATTGGTACATGTCCTAAGGCTGATTGCATGTGTGATAAGACTAATGATGTTTCCTCTAAGGTTAAGAACAAGCATGTTGCCTTTAAAGTGCCCATAACATCACCAAAACATAACACATCAGATACCAAAAATCAAACAGCAGTTTCTCGTTCTAATGTTCCCATCATTAATTGTACAGGACTAAAAGCTGTCACTAATGCTAGCGGGTCAAAATCTAGTTGCAATACAAGGAATGATAGGACTTCGCCAGCTAAAAGTGCTCAAGGAAAGAAAGTAGAAGACCACATTAGGAACAATAAAACTGATCAGAACGTTGTGAATCGTGTTGATTCTAGTATTAACTCTAGGCATACTGTAATTAATTCGAATTCTAAAACCAGTTGTGAGATCTGTAATAACCTTTTAAATTTTGGTAATCATGATCTGTGTGCTAAGACATGTTTGTATGCTTCTCAAGTCTCCCCTGGTTGTCATAATGTTTATTATAATCATGAAAAACATGTTTGGAAAGCAACAGGAAGGAAGTTTACTAATGTTGGCTATCATTGGAGGCCCACTGGAAGAATAATGCCAATAGGAAGTCTTCACCCCTTTGCCAAACAGTCTGATCCTAAGTCTCCCAACAATAGGATTTGGAAGAAATCTGGTAGAACGTTTCCTATAGGAACCCAATGTGCTAACCATAAGTCTAATTCCCCAGCATACCATGTTATGACTAAGGTCACTATTAATTCTTCCAATTCTGATGTTTGTACTAACCAATCGGAACCCACTTTTGGTTGGGGATCCAAGTTTGTCCATTATCCAAATCTGTCTGATTTCAAATGCAGGTCGTACAAATCGCCCTGTGGTATTTGGACTCAGGCTGCTCAAAACATATGATAGGGGATCGCTCGCGGCTCAGAAATTTCGTGAAAAAGTTTATCGGGACTGTTAGATTCGGGAATGATCATTTTGGTGCAATAATGGGTTATGGAGATTATGTGGTTGATGACAGCGTTATTTCTCGGGTATATTATGTAGAAGGTCTTGGGCACAATCTATTCTCCGTAGGTCAATTTTGTGACTCAGATCTAGAAGTTGCCTTCAGAAAACACTCTTGTCATGTAAGAAGATTGGATGGGATAGATCTCTTGAAAGGCAAACGTGGCACAAACCTCTACACTATATCCATTGAAGACATGATGCAATCATCCCCAATCTGTCTACTATCTAAGGCTTCCAAGAACAAGTCGTGGTTGTGGCATCGTCGTTTGAACCATTTGAACTTCAGAACCATCAATGAACTTACGCGTAAAGATCTTGTTCGTGGCATGCCCAGGCTGAAGTATGAAAAGGATCATCTTTGTTCTGCTTGCCAGCTTGGTAAAAGCAAGAAACATACTCACAAACCCAAAACCATCAACACCATCATGGAAGTTCTTCATACCCTTCACATGGACCTCTGTGGTCCCATGAGATTGCAAACCATATTTGGAAAGAGATATGTGTTAGTGATTGTTGATGACTACTCTCGATTCACATGGGTCAAATTCCTCAGATCCAAGGATGAAACACCTGAGATCATCATCAAACTAATCAAGCAGCTGCAAGTTGGACTCAATAAAACTGTCAGATTCGTCCGCACAGATAATGGAACGGAGTTTGTCAATCAACAACTTACTCAGTTTTATGAAGATCTGGGAATTAGTCATCAAAGGAGTATACCTCGAACCCCTCAGCAGAATGGAGTCGTTGAAAGACGAAACCGTACACTTGTAGAGGCAGCACGTACTATGTTGATCTTCTCTAAAGCTCCTATGTTTCTCTGGGGAGAGGCAATTGCAACTGCTTGTTACACTCAGAACAGATCTCTAATACATTCTCTTCACTGCAAAAATCCTTATGAGCTAGTTCATAAAAGAAAACCCGACCTTTCTTTCCTTCGTGTGTTTGGTGCATTATGTTACCAAAACAATGATAGCGAAGACTTGGGAAAGCTAAAGACAAAAGTTGATATTGGAATTTTTGTTGGGTATGCACCAAACAAAAAGGGTTATCGAATCTACAACAAAAGGTCCCGACAAATCATGGAAACCATCCATGTCACATTTGATGAGCTGACTGAGCAAACGGTTCCTGAATACTCCAGTTTAGGACCCGCGTCTAATCTTTGGACTCCTGGACCCATTAGTTCAGGACTTGTAAATTCCTCCACCACAGATGCTCCTTCTGTGCCACCCACTTGTAAGGACTCGAAGAAATTGTTTGATTCAATGTATGATGAGTACTTTGAGCCTCAACAGAGAGTCGAACCTGAACAACAAGTCATAGATTCTGATGCTGCTGCTAATGATGAACCTCAACCCACTAACGGGCCTTCCATCTCCATCTCTATTAGCCAGAATGCTCCACCATCTAGTCATACCAATCACACAGATCAACTATCCTTAATTCCACAAGAAGAAGCATCTGACAACACATTTGAAGTGGATCCTTTTACTCAACCACCTGATGAACCTTTTGTCAACGTGTTTGCTCCTGAACCATCTACTTTGGCAACCTCCTCAGAAGATTCCAACACTGCTACTTCAATTCCCAATCATCAACTTCATGAGCATATCAGGAAATGGACAAATGATCACCCGATTGACAACATCATTGGTAACCCATCTAGGCCAGTATCTACACGACGACAACTTGCCACAGATGCTTTATGGTGTTTTGTTAGCAACGTGCTGTCCAAAGTCGAACCAAAGAATTATAAAGAAGCATTGACTAAAACGTCCTGGTTCACTGCAATGCAAGATGAAATCCATGAATTTGACAGACTAGATGTTTGGGAATTAGTGCCCCCTCCAGACTGTGCAATGATTATCGCCCTCAAATGGATCTTCAAAGTGAAGCTTGATGAATATGGTGAAGTGTTAAAGAACAAAGCTCGACTTGTGGCCAAAGGGTTCAGACAAGAAGAAGGCATCGACTTTGAGGAATCATTCGCACCAGTTGCCAGAATTGAAGCCATCAGAATCTTCCTTGCCAATGCAGCCAGTCAGAACATGGTTGTATACCAAATGGATGTGAAGACTGCCTTTCTCAATGGACACCCTAATCATGTCTATCGCTTGAAGAAGGCACTATATGGTCTTAAACAAGCACCGAGAGCATGGTATGATACACTGTCCAAATTTCTTCTAGCCAACCAATTCACCAAAGGGGTTTTCGATCCCACCTTGTTCACAAGAAAGTTGGGAGAGCACCGTCTCCACGCTCAAATCTATGTGGATGATATTATCTTCGCTTCTGCCGATCCACTAGAATGTGATAGGTTCGCACAAGAAATGAGTACAGAGTTCCAAATGTCCATGATGGGGCAAATGTCGTTCTTCTTGGGGCTTTAGATTTCTCAAAACCCACATGGTATCTTCATCAATCAATCCAAATACCGAAGGAGCACTTGTCGACCAAACCAAATACCGAAGCATGATCGGATCTTTGATGTATCTCACAGCCAGCAGACCTGATCTCTTATTTGCTGTCTGCATGTGTGCTCGTTATCAATCCAAACCTACTAAGAAGCACTTAGAAGCTGTTAAAAGAGTCTTCAAGTACCTTCAAGGAACAATTCACATGGGCCTTTGGTATCCTAAAGACACTGCATTGGCTCTCACAGCCTACTCTGATGCTGATCATGCGGGTTGTCAAGATACTCGACGAAGTACTTCTGGTGGTGCTCAGTTTCTAGGAGATAAGCTGGTTAGCTGGTCATCAAAAAAGCAAATGAGTACATCAATATCCTCTACAGAAGCTGAATATATTGCCATGTCATCATGCTGTGCTCAAATTCTTTGGATGAGATCTCAGTTATCAGACTATGGCTTTAACTACAACAAAGTTCCGATGTACTGTGATAACAAGAGTGCCATTGCTCTTTGCTGCAACAACGTTCAGCATTCAAGATCAAAGCACATTGATATTCGACATCATTTCATCAGAGAACAAGTGAAAAAAGGAATTGTGGAACACTACTTTGTAAGGACGGAATTTCAGCTGGCTGATATCTTCATAAAGGCACTTCCAAGAGAACGGTTTCAATTCATTCTCCCACGTCTTGGAATGAAGAGCATCACTCCTGAGCTACTAAAAAGTCTTCAGGAAGATAATGAAGAGTAACTGATTCACTTCACATATCCTTTTATATAATATAAAACCAAGAAAAGAAAAATACAAAAATATAAAACCTATAAAAACCATAAAAAAAACACGTTACCATGTTTTTCGCTGTGTGTGGATTATCCGAAAAGTTGTACTCCTCAGTGCAGCCTTTCTAGTAAAAGAAGAGAAGTCTTCTTTTCCCAAAATCTCTTTCTTCTAAAAATTCTTCAAAAGAGATTTTGTGGTGTACAAGGTGGCCATTGGTCTTAAATTTTCTCGTATACGTTACCACTCACATTAATGGCTACTAAACGTTAAAATGGAAAAACGGGTCATTAATTGAGGGGGAGCGTATGTGCTCAAAATTTCTGCACCTTTAAAAACTTTGTGCACCAGCCACAGTGAAAACTCAAAAAGTGTCTCATAATCAGTAAACATTTAAAATCTTGCCACATGTCTCTCCAAAGCTTTTTCGAAAATCATTTAAATCCATTGAGATCACAAAATCTCAAAAGATTTGAAATTTTATGATCGGGGGAGAGAATGTGATTTAAAATATAAAAACTGATTTAAAAAGTGATGTTTTGGACTCATAAAGATGCTTTTTGACTTAAAAGAACGCTCCCTTATGTGCTAAAATTTTAAAGATTTTGGATTTTAATCATAGCACATATTAAGGGGGAGCAAGTGATTAAATGTGATGTTTTTGGACTAATAAAGATGTTTTGGACTCAAAAGATCGCTCCCTTATGTGCTAAAATTTTAAAGATTTTGGACTATGATCAATGTGCACATATTGAAGGGGAGCAAATGGCTAAGAGTCTTTCGCGGTTTGTACAAAATCAAGTAGAACCGTGAATTGCTTATGACTCAGAATTTGACTCATGAATTGATGAAACATGAAAAGTCGTGAATCGAAAAGACTAGTCCTGGCCGGGTAATAATTTCAAGCTGGTTTACAGTGATGTAAACGTGTCTCGAAGAGGACTGGTCAAAGTAGATAGTACCGTTTCGAGAAACTCTTCTTAGATATATACTTTGACAGGTCTAACTTCTTTTTTTAAGGAATGTTAACAACTTCAAGTTAGTTATTAGGGCTAGTCATCGCCTAAAAGCTGATAATGGATCCCTTTAACTAAGCAACGTAAACGTGTCCCTCGGGTATATGTCTATTAAGAGCCGATCAATTCAAATAAGTGCAACTCACCCCGACATGTGCAAATTTCTTTCTACCTATGAGCACATGTTAAGGGGGAGCATTTGAAAAGTGATAAAACTCTCAAAGTGTTAACAAAATGTGTTTCCTTATCATAAACACTTTGAGAGAATTTTCAATGATTTTGGTTATATGGCGAATGTGGAAAAATACGAAAAGACCGACCACTTTAATTTAATGCATGGAGTTATAAGGATGGTTAGGTTAGGTATATGTTCCCATGATCCACCAGAACCGGAGGGATCTTCCCAGGGACAATCCAATAGATAGATTAGAAGTCCTTAGGAATAATTGAAAAAGGGAAAAAAGTGAGAAAGGGAAAAGTGCCGACTGAGACTGAGCTAGGACTGGAACAAACCCAACAAGGTTCTAGTAAATGAAGTCTGGGTAAGCACTGAAGGGGTTGAAGAATTAAAAAGAAATGAATTGAGAAAGGGTGAAGAGAAATAGCCCTCCAATTTTTCAACCTTAGGGCAGACACCGGGTTCAACTCATATGCTACTGATTGTTGCTAAGGTAACATCGGTATTGAAGATTAAGACGTCATGGACCCAGTGACGCACTGCACTAAACCTTCCAGCCACTCAAGTTCTCTTAAAAGAGCTTGTTTCATTCTCACGGGGAACCGGTGTAAACTATCGATTTGTCTCTTAGAGCAAGTTGATATTGAAACAGGAGACCCCTCCCTAGTCTCCGCATAGGATAACCAATGTGCACTTATCGAGTCTAGAGCCAAGAGATGCATCAAAAGATCTCATAGGTACACTTGATACTTATACACTGGTGGTTCAACATTAAGGGCACCAGGTGTAATATTTTGAGTCCTACGCAGATCTTAGCAATCTGCCAAGAACACTTATGAGGGAATGTACATAAGTATTTCTCAATGATTGAGTGGAAACTCTTGCCAGGGTCAACATCAAACAGCCCTGACAGCAGGTC
>LBNU01029780.1:69742-84614 GCA_014162995.1 Artemisia annua
CTTTTAAAGAAATGCATAGTGTATACGGACCATTCAGCCTTAAAATACTTAATGACCAAGCCTGATGCCAAACCAAGACTTATGCGCTCGGTTCTCCTTTTACAAGAGTTTAAAGTTGAAATTAGAGATAAAAAAGGATCGGAGAACCTAGCTGCTGACCATTTGTCCCGTCTTGAAAATCCTCACCAAGGCGTGCTCGAGAAAAAGGATATTGATGACTCATTTCCTCTCGAAGCCCTTGGGAGCATATCACTTGGTGATTCTAGTACCCCCATGGTTTGCCGATTTTGCAAACTACCATGCGGGGAATTTTATAAGAAAAGGAATGTCGACCCAGGCCAAAAAGAAATTTCTCAAAGATGTGAAACATTATTTCTGGGAAGACCCTTATTTGTTCAAAATTTGTGCGGACCAAATCATTCGGAGATGTGTCCATGGTAAAGAGGCCGAAGCTATTTTGATGGCATGCCACAATGGACCCACAGGGGGACATCATGGTGCCAATTTTACGGCTAAAAAAGTTTTTCACTCCGGTTTCTTCTGGCCTTCGATCTACCGCGATGCACAGGACCTGGTGAAGTCTTGTGACGCGTGCCAAGGACAAGGAAAAATTTCACAGCGGGATGAGATGCCTCAAAACTCCATCCAAGTTTGTGAAATCTTTGACGTTTGGGGAATCGATTTCATGGGACCATTTCCATCTTCAAACAAAAACAAATACATCCTCGTGGCAGTCGATTATCTTTCTAAATGGGTTGAAGCAAAAGCTCTTCCAACTAACGACGCCCGAGTGGTTGTAAACTTTTTGAAAAGTTTGTTTGCCAGATTCGGTACACCTCGAGCTATTATCAGTGACCGTGGAACTCATTTTTGTAATGACCGATTTTCAAAAGTTATGTCAAAATATGGTGTTACCCATCGACTAAGTACCGCTTATCATCCTCAAAATAGTGGGCAAGTCGAGGTGTCGAATCGTGGTCTAAAAAGAATATTGGAAAGAACCGTGGGTGAGAATCGTTCTTCTTGGTCGGACAAGTTAGATGATGCACTCTGGGCCTTCCGCACAGCTTATAAAACACCAATTGGTTGTACCCCTTACAAGCTCGTGTACGGAAAGGCATGTCATCTTCCGATTGAGCTAGAGCATCGCGCCTACTGGGCCTTAAAACATGTGAATTATGATTTGAAAACAGCGGGTGATCACCGAAAAATCCAGTTGAATGAGTTGAATGAACTCCGTGATCAAGCTTATGAAAATTCTTTAATTTACAAGGAGAAAACAAAACGGATTCATGATTCAAAAATCAAAAATCGTGTTTTTAATGTCGGTGATCAAGTTTTGCTTTTTAACTCAAGGTTAAAAATATTTTCCGGAAAGCTAAAGTCCCGTTGGTCTGGACCGTTTACCGTTGCCCAAGTTTTTCCTTATGGTACTATTGAACTTTCTCAACCAAATGGGCAAAATTTTAAGGTAAACGGTCATCGTTTGAAACACTACTTTGGAGGGAATCTACCTTTGGTGATCCCGGATCTCTAAACTTTCCCCAAGGACAACTAAATTCGGGGATAGAGTCAAGCTAAGTGACTCGATGATCAAAAACAAAGCGCTTCGTGGGAGGCACCCCATGCTTATCCATCTATGTTTTCTAGTTTCTAATAAGTAACACGAGGAGGGCGACCTTCTCCAATCTTGTGTTTGCTTGGTTGTTTGTGTTTGTGCAGGATTTCCCCAATTCATGATGACTCTCGTGCTCGTGGATCGTCTCATCTCCACTCGAGTCCCATGTATTGCTGCTTGCTTGGAAATCCTATATCCAAATCTTATCGACTAACGGTATCTTTGGCATACTTAATAAACGGCCTTAGAATTTTTGTTATGATTACCCTTACCTTGAAAACATTGAGGACAATGTTTATCTTTAGTCTGGGGGGGTGAATCTTCGATTTGATTGACCTAGCACTTTCATCTTTGTCGTTTACTTACGCAACCCCGTTTTTCCTCAAAAATCCAAAAAATTGAAAAATTTTGAAAATTTTCAAAGCAAAAAGCGCAAAAAATGAGAAAAATATAAAAAAAAATACAAAAATAGAATAAAAGTTTTGACACCGCGTTTGACTTTCCTACTAGGTAAGAGTGGGAATAAAAATTTTGACTTGATCCGGGCGTGTTGAGCCCTAGCATGTTCCCTTAACCAAAGATGATCATAAAAGCTTTTGCTAGTTTTGTACACAACGAGCTACTCTTTTGTCGGCTCCCGTACTTTACTTTATATATGCATGGCTTAAAATTATCGGCTAAGTATCCGCGGATCTCATTATTTGAGGTTTTCAAAATGCGGAGAATGAGATATGATAGTGTTTATTTAGAAGTTAGTTACCATACGTGGAGTAGTGGTTCTCTTTAAAGCTCATCGAAGGTACTTGTGGCCTTTCGTTCCCATCAGCTTGTTTCACCCCATATCTGTGCAAAATAATTAAGGATGTTAGGTTTAGCCGATGAGTAGTTCTTTATCTTCTTAAGAGAATCTTTGCTTGGGAAATTGGGTACACATCATGGATACACGCTAGTTGAAGTTGTATTGTATATCGTTGAATAAGCGTAGTACGCATGAGGTTTCGGAGCTACCCTAAAGCCCGTTGTTATGTATGAGCTAAGGTGCTTTAAGACTTCGGATTGAGATCGGACCTTGGATCCTAGATTCCAACCCTAGCAGTTGGCGGTAGGCCTTGGATTGAAACCGTGAAGGTTCGGAGTTGAGAAGTTACTAAGGCAAGAAAAAGAAAGAAAAAAAAAGTGAAAAGAAAAAAAAAAGAAAAAAAAAAGAAAAAGAAAAAAAAAGAAAGAATAAGGATGTATGTTGAAGATTTATGGATCATGAGTTCTAGTGTTAAGACTAAAGTTGGTCGCGCGTGAGGTGCATGTTACGATCCTAGATCGGACGCATGAGGTGCACGTGAAATGTACTCGCCAACTTATGTCTATTTTTGATGTATTCCAAAGTCTTTGTATGTATCCAATATCCTTGATGTGGACCACATTTCTCCTGCAGACCTTCTTAAGGGAAGATCGATAACTACTTAGCGTTTGAATTTGGTATCTTTATCGGACTAAATCATATTGAAACGAGAAAATATGAAGCAATTCATTTCTCAAATCAATTAAAATAATTCTAGAAGCACTAAGATTTGGGAGCGAGAGGTGACCACTGTCACACCCTGAATTTTACCTGTTATATGGCAGCGGAATGGAATACCTGGGTGTAACGAACAGGGCATCTCATACAAGGTTATATTGAACGACCTAAAGTGTCGTTTTGAAAATACATCGTTTGATCATTAAAACATTCAGAGTTTACAAAATAGGTCCCATAATGGTGTTACAAGTTCATGAAAAATAGTTCAACTTGATCAAACGTTACATAAGTGCATAAAATGAAAGGTAAGACGCGTCGACTCTTCGACTCCATGATGGTCCATATGCAAGTCACATGTTGTTATCTTAGTAACCTGAAAATACATTGCTAAAACGGTCAACAATAATGTTGGTGAGAAATCATAGGTTTAGGAAAATGAATGTTATACGATAACCATAAATATAAGTGTATGACTACCCGTCACATGATTGTATGACTACCCGTCATATGGTTGTAAAATTGTACAATATTACTTAAGCTCATGACCCCGAAGCTAGACTGTAGGTAATGCCCCAAATGGAGTGCTTTGCCAAACACTTGGAATGATCAAATGAAATGCATCCGCTTGACTGTTGGTAACCCCAACACGGATGGAGGCGTCACCCTCAATAGATCTATCCACTCACTCTCGCTTAAATACAATTAACGGTTCATGATGGTGGGGACTTAAAACATGGCAATGTAGTAACTTAAGTAATGTATATGGATTTGATACTTAGGCTCGTATGAAAAATGGTGCAATGTATTCTCCCCCGTGGGATTTGAAAACAATAAAAATGTAAACGGGGCTATGAAAACTCACCTCAAGGAATGGCATAATATGGAATGTATGAACTGAAGTAATGAGGTGCAACTCCTAGCCGCAACCTAAAATGAATGCATGTAATCTACTTTAGATTATGAAATGGGTTCATGTATGCACTTGCACTATAATCTATACCACTCGTTTTGTATTCAAAATATATATTGTTGGCGAAAATATAAATTACATCTTCGTATAAGGTCATGGTGATTATTACATGTTTATATGGTTTAATAATGTTATACGGTAGTTATATAGGGAAATATAATGAAATTTAGCTTTTAGACGTAAGATACAACACTTAGACAATTTTTGAAATACGGTTAAAAATGGCTTCGGAAAACTAGTTGTAAATCAGTGAATATTGAGAGTTAGGAAATAAAATTGGTATTTCTGGAAAGCCTAGCACCAAGCCTCAAAATGTTCAGGAGTGAAGTTTTGCTCAAAGTGTCTAGATTTTATGCTAAATGGTCGAGAAGTATGGTATTTTAGGCTAAAGCTGCCATTTCTGGGCAGTTTTTATGAATATTTGGATGGCTGTAGATTACTCATCTTAAGTCCAAATGACGAACGGCTTTTTGATTTGAAAACTAGGCCAGGTGCTCTAACTTTTGTTCCTTGTGGTCCAAAACTCCAAAACTGAGTCAATTGACGGGAAAATGGCTCTCAACATGGGTGTTTCTAGGTATACTTAGAAAATTTCTGGGTAAGTGCTGGTGGTTTATTAGTGAAAATAATAACTTTCGAAAAATCATAACTAATTCGTTATAAGGCCGATTTTCAAGTTCTTTATATCCCCGGAAAGGTAAAAATATATACTAACATATTTTCAATAGTTTGGCAAGTTTTGGAAAGGTCTAAGGCTCGTTTTTGACCAAGTTAATTCGTACATCAGCAATGAATTTTCCGGAAAATGTTCAAGTCTAGTAGCAACTTGTTTTTGGCATAATTTCTTCGTTATAGGTCCGTTTTTAGCGGTTCAAAAGGCCATAGTTTCATCTAAGGATGTATTTTCTATATTTTAGGTCCAAAATATACCAAGACTCACTGAATTTTTCCAACTTTTAAAATAGGGACAGGAGGTTTATATATAGTTCCAAAAATGATATAACTTGGTTTGTACATGTCCAAATCCACTACTATCAACAACAACTCATCCCTTAATCTACCATACACCTTCTTAGGGTGTCATGGGTTCCCTAACATCACCATTTCAATCATTTCACCAAGGTTTCATAAGGAATTCATTTTACACATAAAATGATAGGAAATTAAGTTTTTGTGGTATAGACTTCAATATGCAAGTTCAAAAATGACAAAAGTACATAAACCTTGCAAGAAATTTTTGGTAGAACTTGTGAAAATAAAGTGATGAACTTACTTGGATAATATAGTGAATTTTTGGAAGAAAAACCTTAAGAATCTATAGGTTTATATTGCAAAACCTTGTAATAGATTGCAAATACTACTTGTAAATAATCTTGTACATGAAAAATTGATGTTTCTTCTTGTTCTTGTTGTTTGGTCGTGGGTTTCAAGAGAGAAAAGAGGAAGAAGAACCTTTCTTTGATCTTAAAAAAGATAACACCTTCATCTTTACTGTTATACTTATTGTATAAAATCAAAGTGAAATGGTTCTTGTGCTTGCTTAAACTCACGGCAATGGAGAAGTACAAGAGAAGATTCAGTGATTATTTTTATCTCAAAATAGTGAAAATAAAACTTACAAATAGTAAAGTATAGTTTAGGTGGCAACTTTTAGTGCAAAGTATGTCACCAAGAGGCCACGTGGCTTTGGTGTCATCTCTTAGACGCCACATAGAGTGGAATTGAGATAACTATAAGTTATTTTGTTAGTTGTCTAGTCTACGGGGTATAGTTTAGTGCATAGTTTTGATACTTTAGCGTTATCGGGTACCGGGTTAATTAAAAAAAATATATAACTAGACAATACGGGGTATAATAAAGTTGTAAAAATTATAAAAATATAATTTTCATAAACATTAGGTAATTTGATAGATATTGCTTTGTTGATACAATTCTTGTTGTATATAGTTCGAGTAAAGGTTTATTATTTGGTTAACCACCAAAAATAAATAATATATAGTTTTATAACCTTAGTGGAAAAATAACTAATATAAAAATATATTAGTGCTCTAGTGGAATTTATTTGGTACATTAGGTTAAAAACTAATAACTTGTCTTATTATTTATATAAAAATAAATAAATAAGGGTAACTTGACAATATATATCTACGAGTGGAATAGAATGCAAATGATGTCGTGATGAATGACAAGGTGACTCAACCTACCCGGTTTCTTCAAATGAATATCCGTAAACCCTGTTTACGTGAAATGTTGAATTGAAATTCAATGAATAGGAATGTCGGGAATAAGGAAAATTGACCCGAAATGAAGAATTGTGACAACCACACACAAGTAACTTCCATGAGTGGTATTGGTATCTAACGTCTAAGTAAGCGGTGATCTCATTTTTGCACTTAGTTTGGGACTTGTGAAAAATCAGGGACGATGAATTTTATCCAATCGGTCACTTTTCTATGAATCGTGTTCTTGCTCTATGACCCTTAATCGTTATCAAAAGATAATGAAAGTCATTCACACCGTCATATGCTAAAATAGTGTAATATGTGATGTACATAGTCAAAAATGGAAAGCCGGGGCGTTTTAGGGAATAAATGATTTCGAATTTCTCTTGAACGTTTTGCTACTTTTCAAAGTTAGTAAGGAGAGGTTTTGAAATTATTTATCCTTAAGGCGTGATGTGATTACATTGCGTGAGGACACGCAATACCTTAGTCTGGGGGATTTTGATATGTGCTTATTCACATACCTTTTATTCACCATTATTAGACTATTATAGACCAAAAACTAACGTTCAAAGCCAAAGATATCGTGTTTTTGTGTTTATGACTGTGCAGGTAAGGATATTGCAAAAACATCATGAAAAGCAACCTAAAAGCCCAAAACGAGCACGAGATGTGGAAAAGAGTTTGAAAGTGAAGTAAAAGATGAAATCTACTTGTGAAAAGCCCGTGAAGACGAATTATTTCTCAAAGGCTCAAGAAAGTAAAAGAGACGCTTAATCAAAGCTCAAAGATGATTATGAAGCTAAAACTTTCTAAATCCGAGCAAATGATCACTTTTATACTATTGAAGATCTTTGGAAAGCTCGTCAACACATCACCTCAAAGTTACAAGGACTCAAGTTGTAGTTTTAGAAAGTTAAATAGCGTTGTATCTCTAGTTTATGCTTAGTATTCACAAAATTTGGAAGATTAAGGGGCTAAGTGTCAATTTGTAAAAGGTTAAGCCACCATGGCTTCCTTAAATACCCTCCCCTAGCTTCATTTTATGTAGTTAGTTTTAGTATTAGTTGCTAGTTTTCTTTCAAGTTGTAGTGTAATTTTTATGCAAACTTTTATTTCATGTCTTAGTCATTTTTACTTTTCTTATTTCCTAGCTTATTTCAATCTTTCTTTTATATTTCTACATCTTATTCAAGCTTCTTTACTTCTATCTTGATCCACAATAAGCTTACATAAGTCTTGCACCACCTTTGCATGAAAAGAAATTTCCGTGCCTCTTTATGATGACTTGAGCTTATTTGGGTTTTGTTAGCTTGTAAAAGCTTCTTTAAAAGTTCTCATCTAGCTTAATATTTAAGTTTTCTATTAGTTTTCTTTGTCTTTTAATCTTTTCTCATGTAAAATTTGGTTTACAAAGTTACAAGCCCTAGAAATATTTTAGCTTATTTTTGGCTCGTTGAGCTTATTAAAGCTTATTAGGAATTTTTACTTTGCTTCTTATCGAGTCTAAATAAGTTTTGGTTAACTTTTGTAATAATTTTCACGATTAAAAAAGTTCCAGAGTCTATTTTTTGAGTTTAGCGAGTAGGAAATTTAGGCGAGTTTGAGTTTAAAACCTTTTCTTAGCGAGTATTAAAATTATTTTAGCGAGTATGGTTCCTTAATCCAGCGAGTATGGTTTTTCTAAATTGATAGCGAGTTTCATTTCAATCCAGCGAGTATGCTGTTTAGCTAGCGAGTTTGGCTAGCGAGTTTGGTTTACCTAGCGAGTATCATTTTAATTTCCAGCGAGTTTGGTGCTTTTGCAAAGTGTAGCGAGTATCAAAATTCTAGGTAGCGAGTTTTGTTTAAAATTCCTAGCGAGTTTGGTTTTAGTGTTAACCTAGCGAGTATGTATTGGAAGCTAGCGAGTTTGGTTCTTTCACAAAATCTAGCGAGTATCAATTTGTATACCTAGCGAGTTTGTTGTTTCATGTCTTAGCGAGTTTGAGTTATTATCTCCTTAGCGAGTTTGGTTTTCATTTTGTGTCAAGTCTTAGTTTTTCTTGTGTCGTGTCTTGTTTGTTCCTTAAGCCGAGCTAGGCTTATTTACACTCCATCGTTTATCGAGTGGAGTTTACTTTTATTAATTTCTTACCGTTACTCTGTCGAATTTTCTTTTAAATCTTTTAACTTAGCTTATTTTTCTTTTCACTTAGTTTCTTTTCTTTTAAACGTTTTCTTTTCTTTTCTTTCATTTATTAAAGTTAAAAACCAAAAAAATTTTACATTTCTTATTTCATTTTCATTTCTTTTCTTTACTTAATCTTTCTTACTTTCTTATTTCATTTTCTTTACATTTTATTCAACTTATGTTTACTTTTATCGTTCAACTTATTTCTCATTATCTCGTTTTTATTTCATTTAAGTTTTAAACAACCTTTAGTAGTATAACTAAAACCAAATCACATCTTTTAAACCAATTCACTTCACATAACTCACGACTCGAGTGACAAGATCGATTTCAACCCTCGTTGGGACAACGATCCTAGTGGTTTACAAGCTTGCTTGCTAGACTTTAACGATCAACTACGTAAACAAGTATTAAGCTAGTTTATATGACTACATCCAACTTAGGGTGTGTTTCTTTTTTCTCTTAGCTAATGGATTGGGTCCACATGACATTTAATAATATTTCTTTTTAAATAGGACCCACTTATTTTCCACTACTTCCTCTATATCCACAAGGCAAGAAATATTAACCCCTCCCCATTAAGTGGCTCTAATAGACATGGACCCCACATATATTTATAAGCCTCTTAGTCTAGAAGAAAAAAGAAACACCCCCTTAATCACTTAAGGTATGAATAAACAAGTGCTTAATACATCTCATGATCAAAGGGATATTTAATTAATTACTACAAAGTTTATTTAATTATATAAACATATTATATATTTTTGAAAAACAATTTTGGTAATAAAGAAAAATGTTTTAATCATACTAAATATATGAATTCAAATTTTTAACCAAAATCAGTTAGTTTTTCACCAAATAAACTTTCCCCACTAAAGACAAAAAAATCTGGCCGTTTGATGCGTGGTTTTGTGACCTTACAACAGGTTTTACCTCTCGAGGGATCTCAAGAGGCTTACAACCCCACCAGGCAGTGTACCTGACCGATGTAGTATAGGATAGTGGTAAGTACGGGGGATTGATCGTTCTCTCACAGGGAATAGTGTTCGTTAGGATAGAAAAGCTACTCTAATAGGTCTAAGGGTGGAAGGAAGATTCTTTTTGTATTTTTATATTTTTTAGAAAGCAAGTAAAATCTCGGTTTTGGAAGAAGGGCGAAATTAGTTGCTAGTCAACTAACCCAAGTTTACTACTTATGCAAATTAAAATAAAATAAATATCTAAACTATTGTGGTTGTGAAAAAAATATGGAGAAAGTTGTGTTTACTGTAGATTTCATACTCCCCTAACTATCTGTTTACCGGTTAATGATATGTGTGATTACTTGTGTAGATTGAAGGGTTTTGGTATCCTAATACTCATGGAGTGGATACATATTCTCCAATTCTATGAGCTTCTTATCTCGTCCATATGCCATGCGACGGCACCAACCATAGGGGTTGTAAACAGTGGCTCATGCGTTAAATACTACCTTAATAGCCTAGTATGGCCTTGGCTACATGTTTCCCAAGACGTTCAAGCATGTTACCATAAAGGAGGTTGGCCAGTTTTCTTGAGCCTAACATTGATGGAACAATCATCCCAACAAACAACAACACACACCAATCAACCAATAATTAATAGTTAGGTTTCATTAGATCTAAGCAAACACTAAAGAATTTAGCTACACATGTTAATTAAAAGACAAGCAAAAGAGATAATCAACCAACACATAGACATATTGATTGAATTAAAGTGAGGACTTATCTTTAATTAAGCATGAGGGTTCCAAGGGTTGGAAACCCTAGAAAGTACAGAAAATTCATCTTTAGGGTTTGCCCTAAAAGTTCTCCACAAAGTTCCACACTAATGAATGAAAATTAGAAAACTATATATAGATTTTACACTCTGACGGCGTCAGGTTATAAGGGTTGACGCCGTCAGCTCGCCGCCAATAGTTTTCTCGGATGGCCTAGATCCACTTCTGACGCCGTCACCATATAAAACCTTCTGGGTCGTCACTTTTTAACTTTACTCCTGACGGCCTACTTTTCCCAACACCTGACGGCGTCAGGTGTTAAATCCTAAATTTTCTCTGGCCCGTCATTTGATAATTGATTTCCACTCTTTTGTCAAGACTTTCTGACGGCGTCACCCTATGACTTCTGACGCCGTCAGGTTGTAAATCTTCATCTTTTGAGACTTAGTCGTTTTCTTCACTTTTATGCTCCAAAAACGTCCAAATATGCATGTTTTCCAGAATTCTTCTCAAAAGTACCTAAAATGACAAAAGGAACGATTTAGGGCAATATTTGATCACATTTATACGAATTAGGGCTTAAATGACCCCCTAAAAGCGTAACACTTTTCGTCTCATCAAACACCCTTACACTTGAGATTTGCTTGTCCTCAAGCAAATGAGCTTTTATTCCAATCAAAATATGAGTTAGGGGTCATTTAACACGAATATAAAAGTAATTACAACAAATAGTCATTAGACCCTAATCATAACAAGCACGGAAATCATACACTAGCACCTTGTAAATAGTGTTTGGATTCTCACATCTCTCAAATGTCATAAAGTTTATATCTCATAAATGGAAACGGAAAATAACACTCACTACCTGTTATAGCAAATAGATTACCATAGGCTTGGGAGAGGATCAATTACTCCTCCACTAGGCGTAAGCACCTAAGATAAACTATCAAAGAGGGCTTTCCAAAGGGTTGTAACGTAAGGTGTAGGGATATGATAACACGGTTTGGTTGGAATAAAGGGTATTTTAGTGGTGGCAAGTTAATTATCATGATCAAATACATGCACTCTACATCGTTGCTTAAGTCAAGACTCGACTCAATCTTAGTCTAAAAATAAAATAACAAAAACTAAAAAGGAACATAAAAGGAAACGAGATGGTAGTCCGTATGTTTTTCTTCTTTCTTTTTCATATTTTTTTGTATTTTTCTTGGTTTTTTGATTATTTTTTTCATACACTCTTGCCCTACCATCCAAAATAATACATCATAGAGGATTTGCATTCCCCTTACACTTGAATCTTTACATAACTTTACAATCACTATTCTAATGACTCGAATTAAGATAATCGAAAAACTTGGAGTACTTTTTAGAATTTAGCACGTATGGGGGTAATAATGTTGTTCTTCCCCATTACTTCATTACACTAGTACTTTACCCATGAGTCCCAATGGTCCCAAAACAATATGTACAAGGATATGACTTAACTTAGCAACCATGTAATTGACCGGATAATTAACTAAGGGTTTAACAAATGTTTTCACAATAATGCACCAAAGGTGGGTGCATACAAGGTAGGCTAAGGCGATTTGGGTGTAAATTTAGTGGGGTGTAACAAATTCTCACTTTGAGTAAGATGCTCAAAGGTTGAAACGAAAGGATAGGCTCGGAAGGGTGTACTAGGGGTATCGTGTACCAAAAATGGATACAACAAAAAGGGTGTGGGAGAATTACTTGACCAATGAAGTCAATGTACTTATAACAAATATACGGGTGTAAAACAATGGGTTAATCCTAATGCCTCTTATCATGTAGTAAATCTTAACTACACGAATGTAGTCTCACTTGTGGATTTGAGATGGTCCTAACGCAAGTTCTAGAATCTAAACACTACCGTACTCACATCATAGCACCAAAGATGGGTGCTTTTCCTACCAATTCTAGGGTCGAACCTCACATATTTGGGGTGGAAAATTTTTTAGTGGTACGGTTTTGTGCTAGTCATACAATTTCCTATCCATGAGACGCTCATTAAGATCAAGGTTTCACTTCTAAATGTTGTAAAAAATTTTAAATTGGCGCTAAAATTTCCCTAACAAACATTTCTCTTAGTTTTATTACAAATTTACTATCAAACAAAGCAAAACATCAAGCATAGGTATATTCTCAACGGTGCTTTCATTTACCCCCTTACACTTAAACCGAACATTGTCCCCAATGTTCAAATAAAAGACGTAAAAGTAAATAAGATGAAAGAATGAAATCAAATACTCCCCTGAATCGTTTGATGTGGATAGTGAGGTAACATGGTTAGATCTTCTTTCAAGATAGACGAACGTTCAAAGCTTCCCTTTCAAAATAATAAACGTCTTCTCGTCCAAAATAACCTGTTAACCTGAAAAAGATAAAGGCCAACCTCATGTAAAATCGGCGGTAAAATCTATATAATAAGATATAATGCTTGTGGAATGAATATATTGCAGAATTCCTGGAGATTATAAGTTAAAGGATTGACAAAACTTTTTAGGTTTCCAGAAAAATATAAAACTTTCAAAATTTGCAGAAAATTATAACCTGACGCCGTCAGGTGTTAACCCTGACGCCGTCAGAAAGTTCTGACAGAATTCTCATGTTAAGCTTCCGGGAAAAATTCTGGAAAAACTAGATCTTACTTCCTGGAATTCCTGCAAAAATTCATTATGACTCGATACAAGCATTTGACTCAAACAAGTACTAGTATGTAGGTTAATTTCATTGTTATGATTCATGTTCATTTGTTCTATATAAACCGATTTAGATTTCCCTTACACTTAGCTTTTGCAAAATACCTTTATATGTAGTTAAGACGAAGTTAAAAACAAAATAAAGCATTTTCACAATTTAGTTTGAAGCATGAATCAATAATCAAGAAATATAACTTACATACGGAAACAAATAAAATCAAATAGACACACAAAAACAAACAAAACATGGGTTGCCTCCCAAGAAGCGCTTTTCTTTATTTACGAGTCTTGTAGCTAGACTCAAAGTCACGGGTTCTACGTTTCGCCTCTCCATTGCCTCTCTAATCCTCCTAACAATCTCCATGTCAATTTTATATTTAGGTCCTAGGCTCAAGCAATCTTTATAATAAAGGCTTCTCTTATCCCAAACATAGTTCATGCCTTTTTCCTTATCCTCATCATTGATGTCCTCAACTGCACCAATGTAATCTTTGTCTAGCCGAGGCACAAACCGGAACTCTTTTGCTTTATAGGGCATCCTATAAGTGATTCTATCAATGTTATTAGAAAACTGAACCGTGCCTTCTAAATGATTATAATTCAAATTAGACACCTCAACAAATGGTTTTCCTAAAACGACATGAGATAAGCGGCTGTCAATAACACTTGCTAAATCTTCAAGGACCATGAAATCGGTGACAAAGGTGAAATTTCCTACAAGGACATTGATGCGCGTGGATTGCAACACGCACTACAAGGACATGAGATAAGCGGCTGTCAATAACACTTGCTAACTCTAAACTCTTCTTGCTACGGCTCATTATCTTTTTTCTAATGGCCTCTCTAGCTCTTCTCACAAATTCCCCATCAACCTTATACCTAGGACCAAGGTGCAGACAATCTTTATAGTAAAGGCTTCTCTTTTCCCGGACATATTCCATGCCTTTCTTTTTGCTATCATCGGGAATGTCCTCAATTGCACCAATTTGGTCCTTATCTAGTTGGGGCACAAATCGGAACTCTTTCATCTTAGAAGGCATCCTATAGGTAATCTTATCGTGTTCATTAGCAAATTGGATTGTCCCTTCTAGTTTATCATACTCTAACCTAGAGTCCTCAACAAACGGCCTACCGAGCACCACATGAGATAGACTACAATCTACGACACTCACAACATCCTCTAAAATCATGAAATCGGCAACGAAAATAAAATTACCCACAAAGACACGTAGCTCATTTACCCTTCCTACAAAGTTGCAAATTTTACCGGGGTATTTGGGGTCTCTTCTAGATTCGAGTTGCTCATTCATTATATCATTGTAAACGGCTCTAGACATGACATTGATTGGGGATTCTAGGTCGATGTAAGCGTGAGCAATAAACTTATATCCAATCATGCACGGTATCTTGATGCTATTTGGGTCACCTCTTTTTATCTTAGGGATGATTCTAGCAACGGGTGGTCGAGGGTTATCAACAAGATTTCTGTGATAGGCGAGCTCTTCCTTAGTTGGATACAAGTCAAAGTACTCCCTATCTACCTCTTCCTCCTTTTTCTCCTCTACCTTAACAATCGCAAAATCCTTAGGTGCAAAGTCCTTGTTATGTTCTATGGCAACTGCTAAGTCTTTGAGGGTATAGTTAAGCTCAAGGGTGACCAACTTATTAAAATCCTTAAGTTCCCTAATTTGGTTTTCAATTTGGCCACGCATCCTAGCGATTTCAAAGGGTGAAGGGTGTGGATTCGCGTTCTCCATAAGGGCAAACGGAATAGTCAATGAAAGATTACGAACAAAAGACAAAAAGAAAAGATAGACTAAAGAGATCCTAGAAAAATAAAATAAAATCTCACTAGAAAGGAGTCTAGTGAGTAGACCTAATTAAGAATAAAAATTAACCTAAACAATAACTATTC
>LBNU01029780.1:115837-126622 GCA_014162995.1 Artemisia annua
TAGGAATGCTCTACGTATCGTCATAGAGTGAGGTAGGAATTCTAAGAGTTAGGAATTGAACGCACTCCCTACGACTTGTTAGAATACACCCGTCATCCACGCAACTCAACATACTAATTACATGTAAAAGATAGTTAGGGAGTAATGAAATCTAAGTAAACACTATTCTCCCACCATTGTTTGTCCAAAACCAAAATACAAAAATATAAGTAGTATTAGAAGTAGATAACTTGGGTTAGTTGGACTAGCAACTAATTCGCCCTATCCTCCAAAACCAAGATTTTACTGCTTTCATAAAAATATAAAAATACAAAAAGAATCTTCCTCCACCCTTAGACCTAGATTAGAGTAGCCTTTAGCCTAACGAACACTATTCCCTGCGAGAGAACGATCAATCCCCCGGTACTTGCCACTACACTATACTACATCGGTCAGGTACACTGCCTGGTGGGGATTGCAAGCTTCTCGAGATCCCTCGAGAGGTAAAACATAGTGCGTGTTGCAATCCACGCGCATCAATGACAATGTAGCTGATCTACTCACAAAGGGATTTGATGTTTCAAGATTCAAACATTTAGTGGTGAGTATTGGTATGATTAATTATTAAGCTATTTTTGAGGGGAGGACTTAATTTAGTTTAGTTTAGTCCTATGCATTGTTTGAGGGGAGGCAATACAATGCTATTTGATGATTTTGCTCTTGTGTATTCATTTGTGGTAAAGAGAATGGGAAAGTACTGCTTGCAATTTTAATTAAAAGTACTGCTTTGGGAAAGTACTGCTTTGAAGAGTACTGCTGACATGGAAAGTACTGTTACATGTAAAGTACTATTTCAACGGTCAAAAATACAGGGTAAAAGTCAAATACTTCGTTATGGAAGGGATACATGCCAAAATAACGGTATACGCATTTATTGGGATTTGATTTTTTAAATGTTACCTATACATAACTAACCCTACCGAATTTTACTCTCATCTTTATACTTATCCCTCCGCCCATTCTTGCAACCACTTTTCTCATCAAATTCACCATCGCCGTTCTATTCATTCTTCTACAAACACACTAATGGCTACTCGTCCCACTTGTTGTAAGCACAACATGATTGCTAACCTGGACAAGACGGAATTGAATGTTGATTTTCATGCTATGATTGATTTCTTAACTGGGTCTTCAATTAATTATGCTTTATTGGTCAATCCTGACATTATTGGACCATGGATTCAACAATTTTGGGCTACCGCTGAATCTGGTTCGGAAGACGATGATGTATCTTTTATTCAAGCTACGGTTGCTGGAAAGACAATTAGGATCACTGAGGCTATAATAAGGGAGGATCGAATGTTTCATGATGAAGAAGGTACTGTTAGGTTTGCTAAACAAGAATTATGGGATACACTTCGAGACATAGGGTATGAAGGTTCTCTCACAAGACTTACTTTTCAGAAACCCTTATTCAGTCCACATTGGAAGTATATTATTCATGTTTTGCTTCATTGCTTAAGTTCCAAAAGTACTGCTTGGAATGAGTTTAGTCAAACCATAGCCTCTGCATTAGTGTAATTAGCTACCAATCAACCTTTCAATTTCTCATTTATGATTCTTGATGGTATGCACAACAATATCAAAAATGGTTCACCATTTTTGATGTATCCCAGATTTGTTCAATTGTTTTTGAACAAACAGCTTGAGGGTGTTCCTAAACCCCTAAACTTTTTGCCTGCTATAGCACTTCCTGACAAGGTGTTCACATTCATGGCTACAAAGAGTGCCAAGTTCTCTGGGAGGAATACACCTTTAACTCCTTATATTTTGGAAGTAGCACAGGCTGTTAGAGATCCTGCACAAGCTGATTCAGATGATGATACTGAGCATTCAGACTCAAGGGAAGGAACTGATTCTCAACATACTGCTTCACTAGCTCAAGAACCATCTCAACATACTGCTTCTAAAGAAAGTACTGCTTCTCTGCAAGGTACTGACAAGGATAATTCACAGCAAGGTGAGAATCCACCACTATCTCCCAATGATTATACTTCCACAGATGAGTCTCAAACATCTGGAGGAGATGAGGGAGTGATGGGTACTTATGCTTTGACTAGAGAATTTAGGAGACTGAAGAAGTAGCATTCTGCTATGGCTGCTCATATTTTGAAGTTGCAGACTAAATTAAAAAAGTTGAAGAAGTTTGTCTGGCCACTAGTTAAGCATCATAGATTGTGGGTGAAATCACAGAAGAAACGTGGTCAACATAAGAAGGTCTAAAAGAAGCAAAAGATTAAGAAGCAATCTTCATTCCAATTAGGGAGGAATGAAAATGAAAATTTGAATGAAGATGCTCAAGATTCTCAACTTAATGAAAATCAGTTTGAAGGAGACAATGCTATGGATTTGGAAGAATCACCACTCAGTTTTGCTCCTCAAGATACTTCTGAGCAGGTTATTCTTGAAGAAGAAAAAGTTGCTACTGATGTTAAGAGTGTATATGAAGAAAATGTTGATCTTAAAAGCATTGGAGTTCAAAGTATTGGTGTTCAAAGCATTGGAGTTCAAAGTACTGGTGTTCAAGGTGCTGATGACCAAGGTACTGCTGCTCAAAGTACTGTTAGACAGTACTTTGCTACTCCAAGAACTCTACATTTTGAAGAAGAAGCTAGTCCTTCAATGCCAATTCAACAAGAAAAACGTAGTGCAAGTGATGATGAGACTATTGCTGAGATTATCCTCAATATGTCAAATCAAAGAGGTATAAGCATTCCTGGAGTTGCTCAATCTCCAGCTGCACAGTCTTCTCCACCCACTCAAGAGTTAGATCCAAAAGATAAAGGGAAAGGAATCATGCATGAACCTCAGAAGAAGAAGAAGAAGCTTACATTAGCAGATCTAAAAGCTATTGAGGAAGCTAAAAATGAAGAAGCTGCTAAAAAGATACAGGATGAGTGGAATGCTAAGGTTGAAAAGTCAAACAAATCAAATGTTCAACCAATAAGATCAATGACAAAGGCTCAAGAAAGAAATTCCATGATGGGTTATCTAAAGGGTAGAGGATACAAAGGTCTACAGAAGCTGAGATATCCAGAAATGAAAAATCTATATGATGCTGTTAAAGAGTCTATCCAAAGGAATCTTGATAATTTTGTTCCTATGGATTCTAAGAAGGAAAAGCAGTTGTTGGATGCAAGAAAAGAAAAATCTGTCTTAAGAAGGTCAAAGAGGAAGATGACAACTGGTGATGAACAGTCATCAAAGAAGTTCAAGAATACTATTGAATTAAGAACTGATACTGTTGATGAACTAAGGAATTATCTAAGAGTTGTTGATTTTGAGCATCCAAAATCCTTAGAACATTCTGAAACAAAGTCTAAGATTTGTGCATTAGAAGTTATAGAATCATCAGATGGATATTACATTGTCTTTCACAGAGAAGATGAAAGTTTTAGAGCATTCAACATACTGTTGGACATACTGCACTTGATAGACAGAGAAGATCTACATCATTTATATCAAAGAGTACAAGCTTATTATATTGATGAACCTTCACCCGCAGGATTGAGCTTAGTATTGCTGGGAGATCTTGCTACTATCTGGGAAACAAAGGAGACAAGTACTGATGATATCTGGAATAATCAAGAAGTCTGGGAGATTACAAGTTGGAGATTTTTTGAATCATCAGGAGTTCATGTGCTGGAGTTAGAAGATGGTACCATGATTCATATGCTAGCAGAAAGAAGATATCCACTTACAAGGAATTTAATGATCAGAATGCTAGAACATGGTATGGAAGTTGAAGATGAGAATGAAACAGCACTAATGGTGATATATAATTACTGGTACGGTTTTATTATATAAATCTTTTTGAAAATCAAGTACTTTTCTCAACGTACTGCTAGACAAACAATACTTTATCAAAGTACTGCTTGTAGCATAAAACCAGTAAAGTTCTTTAAAAAATAGCAATTTTTGTAATGTACAAAACACTTTTTGAGGCACAAGATAACAGCAACAAATTGTTTTGAGTAACACATGGTGTTAGTACTTGTACTACACAACAAATGGTATTCAGCTCACCATGTCTAAATGACAAGAAAGAGTTTGACTCATCATGAGGGTACGGCTCTGATGTGATTATCAAATCCGTTTTTAGTTGACAATTTACTAAAAATTGTATGGTTCTCAACTCACCATATCTTTGATAAGTGAAGAGTTGGCTAGCCCACAAGGTAATGGTTTGTGGTAAAGGCTGTGGAAATCCATTTTTATGGTAATTAGTTCACCATGGTAGTGATTGTACTAAACGAACTAGCTAGTCCAAAAGCAAACGGCTCTTGGTAAAGACTAAACAAATCCGTTGATAGCTGATGATTTGCTAAAATCATATGGTTATCAATGTACCATGGTTCTTAAACCTAAACATTGGCTACTCCAGAGTTAATGGCTTTGGTAAAGAGACATCAAATTCCATTATTTTTCAATGATTCACCTCTCATAGGAGTTTACACACCTAGATGTGATGAGAATAGTATGAAACTTAATGATCTGATTTACATTTTGCCATATGTTGCTGAGTGGCTGCAAAATCTTAGTTGCTGTAAAGATTGTTGCTGATAAGGATTACTGATAAAGATTACTTTGATGATGACAATACAACCACAGTGAGTACAACACAGAAGATAAAGATACAATCATTCCTTGAAGATAAAGATGTTAAATGCTTGAGTAATTTAGCATGATTTATGGAGAATACAAAGAAACTTGAAATCAAGCAAGTAGAATTCAAGTTAGGGGAGGATTGTTGGGTTATAAAGTCAAAGTGCTGCTGAAAGTCAAAGTACTGCTTTTATAAAGAAAGTTAAAGTACTGCTCATCAAAGGACTGCTATGATAAAGGACTAACATGCAAAACGTTTAAGGATTATTATATAATTCTAGAATATTCTTAGATTAGAATTAGTTTAGAATTAGTTTACTTGTCGTACAAGTATTGTAAACCAACTAGGGTTTTCCTTGTGCCTATAAAAGGATCCCTAGGTTGGCATTAGAGATATAAGAATACGAATACGAATACATACAAGTTCAATATTTAGCGATTAGGGTTGTTAGTGAATTTGTAATATAAGCAGGTTCAAGGTTTGGTTTTCATATAATCGTTGAAGTTTAAAGTTATTCTTCTTAGCTTTGTTGAAGTAGATTCCGCATACTTAACAGAGTTATATCAGTGTTTCATTGTTAGTAGTTTAGGATTTATCCAAGATTACTAAACCCTTACAAGCTACATAGTTAGTTTGGTCAGAGTATATCGATCCAACAAATTCATTAGTGATCTTGAATTCTTTGATAAAAGTTTGATTCTTGGTCATCCGAACCAGCTTGGAAAATATCAATCATGATTCCTGAAATACAAAACAAATAGGGTTCGAAGTAAAAGCTTTCTAAGAGACAGGAAAGTTGATTAGAATATTCTCCGTTCGGGATAAATAAAAGTTTGCTGATATCTACAGACGATGCGCCGTATCCTAGAAAAAGGATACGCCGTATCTTATTACGTTAAAATTAAATCAGACTTTTATTTTAGAAAATAGATACGCCGCTTTTGAGTTAGAATGCACCGTGCCTGTAAGATATCAAAAATCAATTATATTTATAAAAATTAAATGCGCCGTATTAGCAAAAACTAATGCCGTATTTTCGTTACGGTTCAAAATACAAGATTTTTGATTTAGTAGATGCGCCGTATCGATAAAAATCGATGCGTCGCTTCTGTTTAATAATTCGAAAACTGTTTTTAATTTAAGTATTAAATACGCCGTATTTGTTAAAACAGATGCGTCGCATGGCGTTAGGGTTTCGAAAAATTCTTTATTAAAAACAGAATACGCCGTATCTTGGGGAAAGATGCGTCGTACTCGAGTTATTAAACGCGTTGTATTTTATAAAATTAAAACGCAATACACCGCATCGGAGAAACAGATGAGCCGTATCGTTTGTATCAGCACAATACAACGACAGCAGTTAGTACAGAGAAAGAAAAATAAAAGTAAAAATAAAACAAAAATAACAGAAAATAAAAACACACAAAAAACAATAAATATGCAAATTATACAGTGAATGCAATCTATCTAATATACAACAAGTTAGGGGTTAGTGTCTAAAAACCTAATTAAAATACTAATAAATTTAACAGATAATAACAATTCACTCCCCGGCAACGGCGCCAAAAACTTGATGCGCGTGATGTGTCGTTGCGGTTTAGCAGTGTTAATGCCTATTCAAGTTTTACATTTATATTTAGCCGACTTATCAATAACACACACACTTAACGATCAGTGTACCCGGTCAGTTTGTATATAATGGTAAGCAGAGTGTCGATCACTAAGAGTGGAACGTATTACCTAGTTATCCTAATCAGTATTTTAATATCTAAGTTAGCTTTACAGTCTAATCTAACGAAAGGGGTTCAGCCTGAGAGACTGGCACAGTTTGGTTATTTTAATTAAACAGTAAAAACTAATGAGAACAAATCAGCGAATAGCATACACGTACACAGATAGATAATAGAGACAATAAGAAGACCTGTCCTGATAATTAAGCAGCTTGTCACTTGTTTTATTGCTAGTTTTATATGAAGTGTATATAATTAATCCGTACTCGTTGTTTTCATTATATCGGCGAGAAAACCCTTAATGATTACTTATGAATATCCTACTTATCCAAAGACATCGGATTAAATAGGCGAGGAAGGGGTATGGCAGCCCAAGCAGTGCTCAGCTAGACACAGAGGTAATCAATGCACTAATATAAGTTCACCAAAGACATCAAACATATAAACTTTAATTGATGGGAAAGCAATTTTAAGGCGGGCATTTGATTTTGCGTACTCACAAACTACCGGCCATCAATCCTGATGAATTAAAGCTTACTATTACAATAAAACAAAACTACTTAATGAATTAAATACATGCAGGACCTTCTTACAGCTCTAAGATCTTCGTTTGGGGTGTGTCTTGTGTTGCTTGTTCGTCTGAATTCGCCTCCTTAGGGTTAAGGTGCACACAAAATTCGTCTAGGTCTTGGGGTATTTATAGTTTCTATCTAAGGGTTCGATGCGGCGCATAATGAGCAGATGCGGCGCATTGACTAAACTTCGCGTGGGGTCCAAGCTTATTATATTCTGTAATATTCGTACACCGCCATTAGATGCGGCGTAACTTGAATCTTTATGCGGCGCATGTCCTTCATTTGTCTTGGATTGTTTCTGGTGAAGTCTTGATAGTGATACGCTATATGTCAATTGTGTGATGCGGCGTATCTGGAGTAGAACGAGCTTGATCTTCTTCTTTGACCAGAGTTTCATATACGGCGCATGGTAGAATTCCATGCGGTGCATTTTCAAAGTCAGGCAATGGTCTTCGAATTCATCTAAGTATGATATTGCGGCGTATCTGTTGAGCTGGATACGACGCGTCTTCTGGGTTTCAGTAGACTTTTGACATCTTGCTCATTTTGCTCCGTAATTAGTCCAAAATCACCAAGTTTCACCTTTTACCTGTTTTTACCTGAGAATCACTAAAGTAAACATTAAAGCACCGATTCTCATACATAATAAAGTAAAACAAGTTAAATAAATAGGATAAATGATGATAATAAAGTTTACTTATTTGAGTTCATCCACGGAAGTACCTATTATTCTTCTCATGGGGGTACTTAAGTCCTTTCCTGACATCGTTCTCACTCAATATATCACAGGGGGGAAACCTATTACACTTCTCAATAGAGAATGTTTTATACCAAGGGTGTGTGCGGGGCATTTGATAAACAAAATCCTCATCCCCATTTGAGAAGGTAATTAATCCTTCCACTAGTTTCTCATCTAAGTGGGTTAATCTTTTGAATGGCTTCCCAAACACAACTTGAGTGAGGTCACTATCAATAAACTCTCTAAGGTCTTCCATAACCATAAAGTCCGTTTGATAGGTAAAGCTCCCCACAAACACATGCAAAGTCTTACCCCTAGCAATAATATTATATCCTTGGTACTCTAACTCATTTACCATAATTTTATTATATTCAGCACGCGAAATGATGTTCATTGGCAAAAATGAATTAAGGTAGGCGTCAAAGCTTCTGTATCTAATTTTGCAAGGGAATTGCATGTTAAACAAACTATTTTTTTCAATCTTAGTACTAGGGTCAAAATAGTTTAAAGGGTTGATTCTTTCATCCCCTTCAGGATCATCCATTACTTCCCCATCCCCTAGGTCTTCATCGGAATCCGGCGAATAGTAAAAAGGGCCATGTTCATGGTCGGTGTCATGGTCAGATTCGTCCATATCAGAATGGTTGTTAAAGTGGTGGTTGGGTGATAGGTTTGGTGGGTTTTCGTTTTCACCAATAGGAGGTAGGTAGGGTAACTGGAAATTCCTACGGCGGAAGACACGAATAACAGGGATCAAACGATCAATATTACTCATGAAGAGGTGTTACGAACAAAGGCACAAAGAAGAAGATAGACTAAAGGGATCCTAGAAAAATAAAACAAAATCTCACTAGAAAGGAGTCTAGTGAGTAGACCTATCTAAGAATAAAAAGTAACCTAAAAAATAACTATTCCCCGGCAGCGGCGCCAAAAACTTGATGCGCGTGGATTGCAACACGCACTACGTTTTACCTCTCGAGGGATCTCGAGAAGCTTGCAATCCCCACCAGGCAGTGTACCTGACCGACGTAGTATAGTGTAGTGGCAAGTACCGGGGGATTGATCGTTCTCTCGCAGGGAATAGTGTTCGTTAGGCTAAAGGCTACTCTAATCTAGGTCTAAGGGTGGAGGAAGATTCTTTTTGTATTTTTATATTTTATGAAAGCAGTAAAATCTCTGGTTTTGGAGGATAGGGCGGAATTAGTTGCTAGTCAACTAACCCAAGTTATCTACTTCTAAGCTACTTATATTTTTGTATTTTTTTGTTTTAGAGAAAATCAGTGGTGGAGAATAGTGTTTACTTAGATTTCATTACTCCCTAACTATCTTTTACCATGTAATTAGTATGTTGAGTTTGCGTGGATGACGGGTGTATTCCTAACAAGTCGTAGGGAGTGCGTTCAATTCCCTAACTCTATAAGTTCCTACCTCACTCTATGACGATACGTCAAGCATCCTATCATGAGCTCACCGATAGCAACCTATGCATGAAATACTACCTTAAAATCGATAACGCACATACGATTCACGTTTCTAAAGACGTTCAAGCTTGTTACCGTATAGGAGGTTAGCCAGTTTTCTCTAGTCTAACGTAGATGAAACATTCACCCAAACACAATCACAACATACACATCACATGATAATCAATAGTTAGGTTTCATTAGATCTAAGCAAACACAAAGTAAATTAGCCTAGCATGTTGAAAGAAAGACAAGCACAAGCATATATCACACAACACATAGACATATTGTATGAATAAAGACTTATCTTGGATTAAACATGCAAGTTAGAGGGGTTAGGATACCCTCTAAGGTCTGTAATACACGTACTAGGGTTTAACCCTAAAGTTCTCCACTCCAAAATTCTTTTTAAAATAAGAAAAAACGTTCTATATATATAGAAAACGCGGGCTGACGGCGTCAGCCCAATAGGTGACGTCGTCAGCTCGGCGATTAGGGTTTCCTGACGGCCTTGATTGACGTGGTCATAATTGCTGGTTCCAGATCTGACGGCCTTGGTTGACGGCGTCACAATTTACACTACGAACTCTCTGGATCGTCACGAGTCTTTTTTCCACTTCTGGACTTCACTTGTTCCTGACGGCGTCACTTAGTAGAGTGTGACGGCGTCACCTTCAGTAATCTTCAAGGTCTTTTGAGTTTTTGTTGTTTTCCGCACTTTTTCACTCCGAAAACGCCCGATAATGCTTCTTTTGTGATTTTCCCTTCAAAAGTACCTAAAATGAGAAAAGAAACGACTTTGGGTGAAATCCAAACCAAAAACATACGACTTAGGACTCAAAATGACCCCTTAAAACGTAACATTTTTCGTCTCATCAAATACCCTTACACTTGAGATTTGCTTGTCCTCAAGCAAATGCGCTTTTATTCTCAATTGAAAAACAAGTTAGAGGTCATTTAATGCGAACTTAAAAGTAATTACAAGATTTAGTCGTTCCGCTTTACTCAAAATAAGCACGGAGAAAATATACTAGCACCTCTCATGTAGTGTTTGGATACTCACGTCTCTCGGTTGATAATATGTAGATATAATGTAAAGGAAATGGTCAATATCACTCACTACCTGTCATAATAAATAGATTACCATAGGCTTGAGAGAGGATCAAAACCTTCTCCACTAAGGCGTAAGCACCTAGGATAACTATCAAAGAGGGCTTTACAAAAGGGTTATAGCGGGAGGTTTAGGGACATGGAAAACACGGTTTGGTTGGATAAGGGATAGTTTACTGGTGGCTAGTCAATCATCTTATTTAGTTACATATACAAGTGGCGTTGCCAAGCCAAGACTAGACTCAATCTTAAACTATCAAAAACAAAACAAAACATAACTAAGAAATAAAAAGATAGGTGTGGATGGTAGTCCGCATGTTTTTTTTTTCTAATTTTCTTGTATTTTTCTTGATTTTTCGATTTTTTTTTTATTTATTTATTTTTTTTATGAATACCTTTTTACCCTACCATCCAAAATAATACATCAATGGGGATTAAGCTTTCCCCTTACACTTGAACTTTTACATACTTTACATTTACTGTTCTTCGACTCGAATTGAAATAATTAAAACACTTGGAGTACTTT
>LBNU01029780.1:127379-155450 GCA_014162995.1 Artemisia annua
AGATCTTCCATAACCATAAAGTCCGTTTGATAGGTAAAGCTCCCCACAAACACATGCAAAGTCTTACCCCTAGCAATAATATTATCTCCTTGGTACTCTAACTCATTTACCATAATTTTATTATATTCAGCACGCGAAATGATGTTCATTGGCAGAGATGAATTAAGGTAGGCGTCAAAGCTTCTGTATCCAATTTTGCAAGGGAATTGCATGTTAAACAAACTATTTTTTTCAATCTTAGTCCTAGGGTCAACATAGTTTAAAGGGTTGATTCTTTCATCCCCTTCAGGATCATCCATTACTTCCCCATCCCCTAGGTCTTCATCGGAATCCGACGAATAGTAAAAAGGGCCATGTTCATGGTCAGTGTCATGGTCAGATTCGTCCATATCAGAATGGTTGTTAAAGTGGTGGTTGAGTGATAGGTTTGGTGGGTTTTTGTTTTCACCAATAGGAGGTAGGTAGGGTAACTGGAAATTCCTACGGCGGAAGACACGAATAACAGGGATCAAACGATCAATATTACTCATGAAGAGGTGTTACGAACAAAGGCACAAAGAAGAAGATAGACTAAAGGGATCCTAGAAAAATAAAACAAAATCTCACTAGAAAGGAGTCTAGTGAGTAGACCTATCTAAGAATAAAAATTAACCTAAACAATAACTATTCCCCGGCAGCGGCGCCAAAAACTTGATGCGCGTGGATTGCAACACGCACTACGTTTTACCTCTCGAGGGATCTCGAGAAGCTTGCAATCCCCACCAGGCAGTGTACCTGACCGATGTAGTATAGTGTAGTGGCAAGTACCGGGGGATTGATCGTTCTCTCACAGGGAATAGTGTTCGTTAGGCTAAAGGCTACTCTAATCTAGGTCTAAGGGTGGAGGAAGATTCTTTTTGTATTTTTATATTTTATGAAAGCAGTAAAATCTCTGGTTTTGGAGGATAGGGCGGAATTAGTTGCTAGTCAACTAACCCAAGTTATCTACTTCTAAGCTACTTATATTTTTGTATTTTTTTGTTTTAGAGAAAATCAGTGGTGGAGAATAGTGTTTACTTAGATTTCATTACTCCCTAACTATCTTTTACCATGTAATTAGTATGTTGAGTTTGCGTGGATGACGGGTGTATTCCTAACAAGTCGTAGGGAGTGCGTTCAATTCCCTAACTCTATAAGTTCCTACCTCACTCTATGACGATACGTCAAGCATCCTATCATGAGCTCACCGATAGCAACCTATGCATGAAATACTACCTTAAAATCGATAACGCACATACGATTCACGTTTCTAAAGACGTTCAAGCTTGTTACCGTATAGGAGGTTAGCCAGTTTTCTCTAGTCTAACGTAGATGAAACATTCACCCAAACACAATCACAACATACACATCACATGATAATCAATAGTTAGGTTTCATTAGATCTAAGCAAACACAAAGTAAATTAGCCTAGCATGTTGAAAGAAAGACAAGCACAAGCATATATCACACAACACATAGACATATTGTATGAATAAAGACTTATCTTGGATTAAACATGCAAGTTAGAGGGGTTAGGATACCCTCTAAGGTCTGTAATACACGTACTAGGGTTTAACCCTAAAGTTCTCCACTCCAAAATTCCTTTTTAAAATAAGAAAAAACGTTCTATATATATAGAAAACGCGGGCTGACGGCGTCAGCCCAATAGGTGACGTCGTCAGCTCGGCGATTAGGGTTTCCTGACGGCCTTGATTGACGTGGTCATAATTGCTGGTTCCAGATCTGACGGCCTTGGTTGACGGCGTCACAATTTACACTACGAACTCTCTGGATCGTCACGAGTCTTTTTTCCACTTCTGGACTTCACTTGTTCCTGACGGCGTCACTTAGTAGAGTGTGACGGCGTCACCTTCAGTAATCTTCAAGGTCTTTTGAGTTTTTGTTGTTTTTCGCACTTTTTCACTCCGAAAACGCCCGAAAATGCTTCTTTTGTGATTTTCCCTTCAAAAGTACCTAAAATGAGAAAAGAAACGACTTTGGGTGAAATCCAAACCAAAAACATACGACTTAGGACTCAAAATGACCCCTAAAAACGTAACATTTTTCGTCTCATCAACGGTTAGCAAGATTTTGGCCACAATCTTATATTGACAACCTATTAAAGCAATAGGCCTAAAGTCATTTAGATTAAGTGGGTCATCAATTTTAAGGACAAGAGTAATAAAAGAAGAATTGCAACCTCTTGGTATGGATGCCGAAGATTCAAATTCCTTGACATAGGAGATAATATCATTACTAAAAACGTCCCAATGCTTTTTGATGAGCTTAAAAGTAAACCCATCCGGGCCGGGAGCTTTCTCCCCACCACAACTCTATACCCCATCTTAATTCTCTTGATAGGAGAACGGAAGGTCTAGGAATGATGAGTCTTCAATAGAAGGATGCTTGAAGAGATTACTTGAGAAGGTGGGTCTTGATATCTCATCTTCTTTGAATTTTGACTTGTAAGCGTCAAGGATGTGGTTTTTGATTAAGAAGGAGTCCGTCACCCAAGTTCCTTGAATGTTGAGGCCATTGATTCTTGCTCTATTCCTATTATTATTGATAATCCCATGAAAGAAACTTGAGTTTTCATCCCCTTCAAGCGCCCATTTAGACTTAGCCTTTTGGCGAAGATCTTTACTTTTGATGTGTTCTAAATCAAAAAGTTGTTTAACCACCATAGATCTTATCTCAATGTCCTGAATGGAGATGGTGTTTGATTCTGCCTTCAAGTCAATTGCAAACAGGGTGTCACGTAAGGCATTGAAGCTGCTATTTTCAGAAATCTAGGATATATGGCGCCACTGTTTAATTGAAGCTTTCAGCCTTTGCAATTTGGACTTGAAAATAATAGCTTTACTAGCAGGCCTTTCAAGCACAGAAGCCCAACTATTATGTAACAAAGCCCCAAAGTCTTCTTTCAACAACCAAGAGTTGTAAAATCGGAATGGAACAGGCCCATAGTATAGAGATGCCATGCATAACAGAAGTAGGGAGTGATCAGAGAATTCACGTATAAGTGTTTTGACATTAGCATTGGGCCATCTATTAATGAAGTGATAAGAAACAAGGATCCGATCCAACTTGCTTAATTTCGAACCTGACCTATTCATCCGTGTGAAACGCGTGCCGCCTAAATGTAAGTCACTTAGACCCGATGAAGAGATAAATTTGTTGAAGAGATTCGCTCCTCTTGGACAAAAGACCGACCCCATTCTTTCGTCAGGATTAACACCCCAACCCGATAAGGGTAGAAGCACTACATTATGGTGAAATATCAAAGCATATACAGACATACAACATAAGTAATACAAAAGAATCTCAACAGTTACAAAGGAGAAGTCTGAAAAATACAAGGTTACAAATGAGAACAAAAATAAATACTACGTCTGAAGATGCCAAAGCTCCTACTAATCCAAAACCTATCAAAGTGCAGTCTTCTAAGTCCAAAGTATTCTCCACTCATAACCCAGCTTCCTACTAAAAACCTGCCGCAGGAAAAGAAATGCGGCTGAGCTACGAAAGCTCAGTGAACAGATGTAAACAAACGAAAACTAATAATAGAAAGGAAAAACCAAGGTGGAAACGACATAAGTCCAAACGAACCTGCTGAGAAAGAAATCAAGAATATGGAAACAAAACAAGAACAGAATACGTTGCAATGGCTAAGTGTCACAAGGTATAATATGAAAGTAATGTAAAAATAGGAGTAAAGGTAAATGTAAGGGTAAAGGTAAAGGTAAAAGGTAAAGGTCTACTTAAAGGTCTATTCAGTATCTCAATCCCGTGCCCAGAACAGAACAGATTATAACATAAATGGTCTCATATGAAATCCAGAGGGGAGACCTCAGAATATCAGATGTAATCAGAGGGGTTGCCTCAATGGGTTGTGAAGGACGTGTATTGCACACACAGCCACATTCACCAGATAACAGATAATAATAACATATAACAGATAATAGATTTAGGATGCATCCATATGCCCCCACAGAAATCAGTTGGCCATAATAAATAAATAAAGTGCGCATACATATAACAGAAAGGGGACGGTGTGGAAAATCACTCGACCACAAAGGAGTCATAACATCGGTGCATCAATGCTATGGACATGGAACCCTCATGCCTAGTGATAGCCCGGGTCTCATACTGAATAGGTCAAAGGTAAGTCAAAAGGTTCATATCATATGGTCCATATAATACAGTTTCAGATAATAAAAGGGTATCATAGCAGTGGCATAGGGAATCCTAAACAAGCAAAGGTTCGTATCAATGGTTCAAGGTTTACAAGTGTGAAAATGTTATAAGAACTGATTTGAAAAACATAGCACTTCATTTTAAAACATGGTTATCATAACAGTATTTCCTTAAAAACATTTTTAGCAAAGGTTATCCAAACCTCCATTTAGAAACGGACATGTTGTCATATTTTCAGAAATTAGTTCAAATACTTTTATCTCATTTTACCAAGTTATGTTTTCAAAAGAAAAGTTTTCAGACAAACATAATATCAATGAACCAAATATGACAGATGTACCAAGGTCAGAAATCATAACAGCGGTAGGGAATGGAACATAGTAATGAGAAGGCAAAGTAAAAGTTTGGTAAAGGTCTAAGTCATCAGGATATCAAAAGTTCATAATCAAGGGTTCACAATTTAAATAGTTCAAAGGTTCATAGCAAAGGTTCAATTCGAAAGTTATATCAATTCTTCATGTAAAGAAATCTTTTAATAATGGCTTTCATAAAAGTGATCTTTAATAACGGTTTTCATAAAGATAGTCTTTAAAAGTAGTTATCATAAAAGTTAATAAAATTTCATATAAATGTGGTATCACATAGTGCTCATAAGCATTATTTTAAAATAGGCTTTTCTCAAAACAATTTCATAAAATAATTACTAAAGGTTTTCACATCCAGTTATAATATTAAATGCACTTTCCAAGTTTCAAGGGTTCATGGACTAAAGTCACAAAGGGTAATGAACGGACTATATCAAGTGTCATATCATTAGGGTTATAATGAACAAATATCCAATAGATCATAAATGAAGATATCAATAGCAGGGAATCATAGCAGAGGTAAAAAGGGTCATGTCAAGATAGTGAATCAAAGTCAAGGAGTCATATCAAGATTCATAACGGAGTTCAAGTCCAGGTTCAAATCAAGTAATTATAACATAGGGTTCATGACAAGGATCAGATCAAATGGATCATATCAAATTTCAAGGTAAGCATAGCAAGGGTTCATATGTCACGGGTTCAAAATCAAGTTCAAATCAAGTCATATCAAGGTTCATAAATTAAAGGAAACATAGCAGGGTTCAATATAGTATATATAACAGATCAATATTGGAAAGCCATCAAAAGAAGGCTTGGAGCAAACATAGCATAGTCAAACAAACAGTCAAAGATAGGAAAGGAAGAATCATGAGAAACCTTTACTGAAAAAGTCAGAATATCTGTACCTTAACGCGTATGAAAGGAAAGCAAATGAATTAATGAACACAAGGAAACAACGTCACGCCTCTTCAAATGATCTACACGAAATAGGGATCACTTAATACTTATATGTTTATTTCATAAGTTATAAATGATCTTTAATGATTTATACTTATAGTTATATTCATAACTCATTTTAGGCTTATTTTACAATTCTGGGTCAGTTTCTTATGAATTTTAAGACACATCAAATGAACTCCAGAGACTCTCCCAATTTTTCCTGAGGTTCCCACATAAGTTAAGTAGTTACTCAAAGTTTTGCAGATTTTATTTGTAAGTGTAAGTATCCTTTAAAAATTCACCTTTCCAGACCTACCCAGAAAAATAACTGCACAAACACCCAGAAAGTTTGCGTCTGGTTTGCCCATTTATTCTATTCAAAAAAATCTATAACAATTCCAGGAAGTCACACCTATCCTATATTTAACCCCTGTAAAATGAGAGTCCTTAACTCTTTATAGTTTGAAAATGAAAAATCAAAAAGTGCTACTGATTTTTAGACCCGGTTTACTCAGCTTTGACACTTAATCTTGTAAAAAATCAAAAAGCTTACTTCCCGACCTCCAATCACCATAAAATTTATATTTACAGAAAGTAGACAAGTAGTACTTATGTTTAGATTCAAAAATTACTTAAAAACACGTTGGTATCATCAAAATATACCCACTTCAATCCGACAAAAATTTCTGTCAGCAAAAAACTCACATGAAATCACCACAAAACCCTATTCCTTTAACCCTAATCGACCCATAATTATACTCTAGGGTTCTTAGCATTTAATTAATGTTTCATTACTGATTTTATGACCATGTTTTAGGGCTTGTTTCAGATTTGATTCATATGGCCAAAACAGAAATACTAGTCGACATATATGTTTCATAATTCATTATTTCATGTGAAGTTTTATACCAATTTGTTTCTTATGAATATCAGGCCGATTCAAAGGAGGGTAACAATGAACAAACACACCGCATAATTAAGATTAACACAAACAAGAATGAAGTTGATACCTTGGACGAATTCGAGAGAACAAGGAATAAAAGAACCGAACCATATCAAGACTTAGTTTTCGGATAACAAAACAAACCAACACCAAATCGAATCAAACCACCCTTCCTTGAGTCTTCTGATGATCGAATGACAAGGGAAGAAGGCCAGGAAAATGGAGGCTTCAACTTTTGTGAGAAATATTAGGGTTAGGGATTTCTAAGAAGCGTATAATGTGTTTGTGTTGGATTTATAAGTCCAAATGTATTCCTAAGTTGATTAAGACAATACCTATTTTATTTATCATTGTATGTAAGACTTTAAGTAACGACCAATCAGGTTGTTTGATTAGGATTAGTGACATGTCAAAATGACAGTTATTAGGTAATACGGTTTGTAGCAGTTATGGTTGAAAGGATGCAATGTTTGGTCCAAAAGGAACCGTTGTATCTCTTCATTCATGCCTCTACAAAACCTTTAAATAGATTGTACCAAACGAAATATATATCAATTTACATTTTCTGCAGTTATATCTCTTGTTATACTTTCCCTCCAAAATATACAATTCGTTTCACTCACTGCACATTCACTTTTCATTCACAAAACACAACAATGGTTAACACCAATTTCTACATTGAAAACAAGTGGGCAAATTCTCACAAAAGATCTGTTGAACCAAACAATAAGTGGCATCAGAGCAAAAACCCTGGGAGAAACATTTTAAATAAACAAATGAAAAAGATACATGTTACGACTTACGAACCTGTTTCATCTTTGTGGTGTTGGTTCAATTTGGGATTTTGTAAATTGTTAGGATGATGAATAAACCTGTTCCATTAATAAACCTATTCATCTTTGGTCTTTTATGTTTTAATTTATTAAACTTGTTTCATCTTTGGTCTTTTACAAAATTTTATATTTATTTTTTATTTGCAAGTATACGAACTAAATAATACTAAAGACACATTTTAATGCACCGGGTGCATTTAAGATAAATTTAGGAAAAATCGATAATTTTTTCAAAAGTTAACACTATATCGAAAAAATCCATGGGGTGCACGTGCACCCGCGGGCACCCCCTTGGCTCCGTCCCTGATTGGCATCCGTGATCGAGTATACATATACAGACTCTCCACTCCACACACACACATAATGAGGGTTAACTGTCAGCATATCATTCATGTTTTGCACACATTGCACAGAGGGTTGACTTTGGGATCTCATTCCCACTGCTACCCCTTGAAATTAATGTTCAACACCTTCTATGCGTTTGGGTTAGTGGAACAATTAAGTTAAGTAATGATTTAACAAAATTTATACTAAAAAGATGTTAATCAAGGCTAGTTGTGTGATTAAAGTGTTCAAATTAAAAGGCATTCCTTTTCATCGAACTAATTAATCTTTTGGTAGTTTATCGCTTTGATATATTCACTTCAGACATTTGATTGTTATCTATTTTAGTACACGTTTTGTAAATGGAAAATCACAGCTTTTGATATATCATCAAGATGGGTTTTACAGTGGTCAAATCCTTCATGAAATCATATCCAGGTCATTTATGGTTGTGTATTACATAACCATGACCGTGACATGTGAGCGTACATTCATTTATGTAGAATTAACCAAACATGAATATGACAACAACAAGTATAGTGACATATATGGAGTGTGAATGACCCAATCTATAAAGAAAGACATGTTGTCATTAGAAGTTATATAAAAGTATTAACCATGTGAAGACTGTTAATCGGATTGATTCCCGTTTACTATGAATGAGACGATTTGATTCCCGTTTACTATTAAAATAGAGACATTTAGCCAAAAGGAACACCTCAAAATGATTATTTTGAGAAAATATAGTATTAAGAAAAGTTTAATCATATTTCATATAATTTTATTTAAAAAAAGTGGTATATTAAGGCTAGTGGTGTCATTAAGGTCATGAAATTTAATGTGATATCTTAGCTTATCTAAGCCATTCTCTCAATTCAACCAATCACAGAAAATGAGAAAATAAATCTTTCTCTGCCTTAAGTGTTCACTTCTTCTCCAATTCTTAAAATCATTCAGTACGAGAGTTGTGAGACTTCCTGCATTAGAGTGATCAACGGTTCGATCTTTCTCATTATTATTTGATCAACTAACAATGGCATCTTTTCTGACTGAGTTAAAACATCTTGAAATCAAACTAGAAGATATCAAATCAGCCACCAACAACTTCGATGAAAAGAATGTTATTGGACATGGTGGGTTTGGTAAGGTCTATGAAGGAAAATTGGCTTTCCCTCACTCTGAGGGGGAAATCCTGGTTGCTTTGAAGCGCCTTGATCGTAAATATGGGCAAGGAGACCCTGAATTCTACAAAGAAATCAGGTTTCTTTCATGTTATAGGCATGAAAATCTGATCTCTCTCTCCTTGGGTTTTGCAACCAAGGTGGTGAGATGATCCTTGTCTATGAGCATGCATCTGGTGTGTTGGATTTATAAGTCCAAATGTATTCCTAAGTTGATTAAGACAATACCTATATTATTTATCATTGTATGTAAGACTTTAAGTAACGACCAATCAGGTTGTTTGATTAGGATTAGTGACATGTCAAAATGACAGTTATTAGGTAATACGGTTTGTAGCAGTTATGGTTGAAAGGATGCAATGTTTGGTCCAAAAGGAACTGTTGTATCTCTTCATTCATGCCTCTACAAAACCTTTAAATAGCTTGTACCAAACGAAATATATATCAATTTACATATTCTGCAGTTAAATCTCTTGTTATACTTTCCCTCCAAAATATACAATTCGTTTCACTCACTGCACATTCACTTTTCATTCACAAAACACAACAATGGTTAACACCAATTTCTACATTGAAAACAAGTGGGCAAATTCTCACAAAAGATCTGTTGAACCAAACAATAAGTGGCATCAGAGCCAAAACCCTGGGAGAAACACTTTCAACAAATCACAAACCGAATTTGTCCAAAGAAGAATCAAAAGAAACAATGAATCTTCAATTGGAATCCACATCAGACAAATCTCAAAAGAATGCAAGGAAATGTTGAAGAAGAAACTGGAGGAGATTAGTGTACACAACAAGAAATTAACACAGAAGCAGACCATGTTTGAAAAATACAAGAACTATGTTTACTTTAATTGCAAACTGAGGGGGCATATTTCAAGACATTGTCTTGAAATAAATAAGCGAATGGAAACTGCAGACCCTAAAGAAGAAAAAGGAAGCACAAACTGCAAACCCTGGTATCATTACTCATACTCCACAGATTCCAATTGAATATCCAGAATCCATACACCTTTCCACAGACTTTATGGTGGAGGGTACTGATGATTTAGATTGGAACCAAATTTGGTATGTGAGCAATAGAATAAATAGACATGTTTGCGGGAACATGTCACTTTTCTCAAAATTAAAAGAAAAATTTATGGTGGAGAAAAATGAGGAACAAAAGAAATTCGTTTTCATTCATGGGATAGGAGAAGTGCAAATCAAGATTGGATCAGATATCCTTATCATCCCTGGTGTTCACTATACACCAGAGATCACCCTCAATATCCTCTGTGCATCACAATTGGAGGCACAAGGCTTGGAACTCATGTTCAAAGGCAATCGATGCAAACCAATACCTATGTTCAGAGAACCTGCAACATGGTCTTTTGATGCAAATAGGATGAACCAGAAGCATAATGAATATCTGGAAGGATATTTCAGAATGCTAGATGAAAATTCCAAACACAACATGGAAGGCTACAAGGAGGAACACCACAAAGAACAAGCAGTCACTCTCACACATACCTGCAATATTTGTGGAAAGGATGGACATATTGATTATATGTGTCCACAACATCCTATGACTGCAGAAGATGATGACTATGTTATCATCAAAGGTGTACATCTTCCAATTTTAATTAAGTCTTTTAATGATTGTTTAACTCTTCTGAATTTAATAGCAGATGGTCATTTAAACAATCAAAACTGGGATCTTTTTAGGCAAAACTTTATAGAAGCCTATTTTTGGTTCTATACTGTCTATCTCAAAAAGGAAGTACCAAATCCCTTTCCACCCAGAATTAATGGGAAAGAAATCCATTTAATGGATCTACACATACTTGTTGAAACACTAGGGGGATACCTTGGTGTAGATTTTTCAAATAAATTTTCCTTTATTGCTGAAACTTTTGGCTTAGAAGATAAATATGGTCAGAATATGAAACAATGCTATAACCAATACTTGAATGTTTTCATTTGCTTTTATAAAACAGCAAATGTGTCACAATTTGGAGCAGAAGAAACAGTTTCCAAAGGCAAACAAATATGCCTAGATGGTCGAGATGATCAAGTGACAAAAACCTCATCAAAGGACATTCAAAAGATGGAGCATTTTGGTGTTAAATTGGAAGACACCTCTGACTCAAGCCAAGAACATTACAACAGCACTCATTTTGAACAAGGATCAACAAGCAAGAACATTGAAGGGGTTAAAGAGAACGAAGACAACAACAATGACTTCTCAGTCATTGTCTGAAAACAATACAGCAAGAATCTCATTTGAACTTAGGGAGGAGTGTTGGATTTATAAGTCCAAATGTATTCCTAAGTTGATTAAGACAATATCTATTTTATTTATCACTGTATGTAAGACTTTAAGTAACGACCAATCAGGTTGTTTGATTAGGATTAGTGACATGTCAAAATGACAGTTATTAGGTAATACGGTTTGTAGCAGTTATGGTTGAAAGGATGCAATGTTTGGTCCAAAAGGAACCGTTGTATCTCTTCATTCATGCCTCTACAAAACCTTTAAATAGCTTGTACCAAACGAAATATATATCAATTTACATTTTCTGCAGTTATATCTCTTGTTATACTTTCCCTCCAAAATATACAATTCGTTTCACTCACTGCACATTCACTTTTCATTCACAAAACACAACAATGGTTAACACCAATTTCTACATTGAAAACAAGTGGGCAAATTCTCACAAAAGATCTGTTGAACCAAACAATAAACCCTACGAAATTACAACAAATTTGAGGTGTTGGTAAAACAATCAAAAAGAACAAACAGATCTAGTGAACTGAACAAACCACTAGTTGCAAATTTTATTAATCAAAATGCAAGAACACAGAAAAGCCACTGGACTGAGAGCAAACGTACTAGCAAGCAGAAAGAAGATTTGACTAAAGCGGGAATCTCCAACTAAATAGTTGAATAGAAAAAACTTACCAGTAATAGTGGCATCATCAATTGTATTGATAACAGGTATGTGCAGCTTTTCTTGACCATCCGTTAAATCCGAAGTTACCAATCTTGCAATGGTAATCATGCATGAAATATGTTCATTAATTTATGAAAAACTATGTATGGTAAGATAATACATTCAGTCATGTAATATGTCATACTTGAGTGATTTAGAAGATCGCCCGTGTTTATATTCGACCTGTAATTTAAAAGAACAGTAATATATAACAAGTTAATAACATGCTCCATGAAAGGACAGTAATGTGTGTTCTCTAGTACTTTTCTAAGCATGTGTGTCTAGAACCTAACATCGACTTTTATAGATTATTGGGTTAATCTCAATCTTACCCGTTCTCTACCCATTTAGAGGGTCAAACCCGAAAGTCAAAGGTCAACATAAAAAGTCAACTCGTATGAAATAACTGTCAAATAGCAGTTACAATCAAAGAGACACATCTGTTCGAATGGACATATCCATCCGAACCAACACACCCTTTCATTTGTACCAATTCGACATGTATAAATAGAATAGAACATGTAACTTTACATTCGATGACACATTTATGAAAATAAAGGTTATTTTCATTATTTTGGTATATCGTTGATTAAAGATCCGTGAAATTGGGCCAACATAGATATGACAGAGTAGTGCTTCTTGGTGAAAACATTTGATAGATAATGTAAACCATTTGTAGATGTGCATTTTGATTAATACAATTACCCCTTAAAATCAAATTTACATACAGTTTCTTTTCAAAATCAATGTGGATATGATGCACATTAAACTAAATGCAATAGATTAAAGTAGGAAAACTGAAAGGTGGCAAAAATCAGATAACCTTATTGCTTTCCAACTTTGGCTGTCCTTCAAGTCGTTTTAAGAGAAACTTGTAAACAAAAAAACCGGATTTACCTTCATCAAGCCGGTAGTCGTATACCTGAAACCATGATATACAAATGACATTGTTGAGGAATTCATCTTAATATAGCATTATTAAAGAAGACCATCACACATAGATAATAAGAATCACCATCCTCATATCAATACATACTCAGGAACTCTAATTGTTGGCAGAGAAAACTCAGTTGTCTGTATTTGTGTGTAAACACATATATGTACATGAATATGCTTCGATCAACAATGTTTGGCAGATAGATAAATTAAGACTGCTAACTTTTTGGACTAAGATAGAGAATTAATCAAACAAAAATATGTGTTTACCTTGTACAAGCCGTCATATGTGTAGGCTTTGAAGCCTTTATTATCGCTTGGTTGACCTCGTATAAACCTAACAGGTATAGATTGATCCATAGAGTTCTGCATAAAAAAGCAAGAGTAAACAATAGGTGGCTGGACCGAAATGGAAAAATGTATATATTTCTTATAAGAAGCACTGACCTTCAAAGCCAAATTACCATTTTTCAGCTCTTGATTTTTCACTTGATGTTTAGTACCAAGTAAATCGTTTCCTCCTTGACCTGTATATTCAATCTCTTCGCTATTATCATTGTCATCTTCATATTGACCAGATAATACAATTGACACAGCGAGTGGAAATGTGTATCCTTTGTAACGCTCCTGCAATATGAAGGTCACGATGTTTGATAAAGGTTAACTACAAGAACCTAGTGACATGTTATATTTGAAAGGTGGTGGCATCTAATACTATTATCGAATAAAAACCATGCCCTAAAAGGGGATTTTAGTGCGCTATTTTAGAGAACTTTTTCCTAAGTATAGAAGAAAACCAGTGATCAGTTGCTAAATATTAGTGACTAGCTAGAGAATGACGTGAAAATATAAATCAAATACACTTCCACAAAATAACTCACCTCTTTTATGTATTTTTGTCCCATATAATCAATTCCACTAATCCAGTTAGAATGAAGACCTACAGCCACCATTTCGGTTCTTGAACAGAACCGATGACCAACATCAATACCTGAAAAATAAGAGCAGAAGTTTCATCTACATAACCAACTAAACACCAATTAATGTCCATTGAAGAGAACTTAAAAGTAAATAACACTAGATCACGTTTTCTATAATGTCCATTGAAGAGAACTTACAGCCAATGTGTGACTGTAAGATTTTATAAAATGTTTCTCTAATGAAAATTTAAATATTTTTGGGTACAGAAAACCAAAATAGCTTTCGCAAGTTGTTATATATGCTTCTTGGTTAATCAAAGCCAAATCAAATATGAAAGAACACCGTTATCCAGGTCACATGCATATCAGAACAAAGTAGACAAGATCTTACTAAGAGTATAGAAAAATAATCATCACATAAAGCAAGTCATAGCCCATAAGTTTGTATTTTGTTAAGGAATCAACAATACACATACCAGGCAAGTGGCCGATTGTTTTTTCTACGTACAAAAGTTGTTTCAGATTCCTCATCTGCATCATATAATTGAACCAAACAATAGTTTATGTGAAAAAAAATAAACACCGAGTCCTCCTTCTATTTTTGTGTGGGTTTCGATTGGGCCAAGAGGCCTAAAGGTTCATGGGTCGAGCTTATGGGTTAATGGGTTGGTTTAAGTTAGTTTAAGTTGCTTAGCAAAAGAAAAATGTCCCAAAAAAAATGTCTTCGAAGCGTAAATAATTTCCTCGTATTTTATTTAAGTCACGAAATTATTTTGGAGTTCAACAATGTTCAAAGATTTCCAAAATGACGTTTCGTTAAAATTTTATGGATTTATGGTTGATTCGTTTAATTATATTCGTATTTAGAAAATTTCAAATTATACGTAAAATTAGTATTCAGAATTTAGGGTTTTACAACTCTTCCCCTCTAAAAAGAAAATTTCGTCCGAGAAATTGAAATGTAGCCAAATGGTGACGTATCAAACCATGCAAAACATGAAAACTTGGTTTCTCATGACTCTATCTTGTCGATCTAATATGATTTTCAAGAACATAACAAGTGACTTCAAATCAAGAGAGTAGGGTGTCGCATGCAAGGAAAGATACGAGTGATTCGCTCGGAAGAGATACTAGGAATATGTTATGAATATGCGACAGCTGAGGAGGTAGAGTTAGACGATAGGAAACCTTCCCCGAAACGTACAAGAATCCCAAGCGGTCAAATAATCGCGGACTAACTCACAAAATGTTACTCTTTCAAAAACTCAAACAATCATGCTTCTAATATAACAGTCCCAATTCGGTTTCTCATAGTTCTGATCCTTAATCAAACAAATCATAATATAACGGTCCCACAGACGTGAAACGTATAAGTAGCAAAACATATGTGTACCCCTCCATATGACACACTGGCATACATACGAATAGAAACAATTCAATCGATAACATTGAACGGTAGAAAGCTCTACAATGAAACCTAAGGTCATTATGAAAATACAAAGATCAACAAACATATCTCGAGGATCCAAACATATCAAATCTTACGGCGATAAGGCAGATCAAACGTATAGGTTGAAAGAACCTAAAGTCTTACTAATCGCAGATAGTCGCCAACGGAAACTGAAATCTAAGGCTTCTCCAAGGCACTCCTCAAGATATCCTATGAACACAATAAGTGCACTTATATGACGTCAGTATTATCACGTTGATCAGGCGTCATAATACCAGCCTCACATAATATGCTCTCATGATGGTCATACTCTATCTCAAGTCGTGAATCAAAATCTATAAGCTACCTAGCAGTCCAACTAAATTCCTAGGGTTGGTCCTAGTCAAAGATCAATAACGGAACAATGTCGGCAGGACAAGTGAAACTCGCAATGATGCAACAAAATCAAGAAATATAACCAAGAGGAAAACGAAACTACTCGTAAGAGTAACGGAAATCATAGAATGTCTATCAGAAGTAAGGTACGTCGTCAAAAGAGTCAATCCATTCATAACATAAATTTCAAGGTTCCAATCTTGAGTAGTAGGTCCATGGTTGTCCATCAGCTCATAGGATAAAAAGAAAAACAATAAACTTGAGTCTGGTCCCTCAAGCCTTCGGCAGTTCTTCATGGAATTGTGGTATGGAATTGCGAATCTTCGTCATGATCACCGAGCATCCTGTCATCCGCAAGTCTGCTTCTGCTCTCAATTCATCTTAGTACAACTAAAATGAATAGAGAAGCAAGATTGCGGTCTTCGACAGGTCTTCTATCACGGCTCCAGGTTTTAAGGTAACACGCTGCTGCCAACTCTAGGTCATGTTCTAATAGTTCGTCTAGTTGTCTTGATACCTGAACCAAAAGCTCCACGTGCTGTATGAGGTATACTCCATTGATGGTAAGTCAGTCGTGAACATCTTCTATAGTAACAGATTTGAGCGATCGAGAGTCATCAAAACAATAGTAGCACGAAGTAGATTGTTAAAGGTCACACATCGGATACGGAAGTCTATGGTAGCTTAAAGAATAGCCAGCCAATCCATAACAAAAAGACCTCAAAGTCAATTATATCAAGGGTAAACAAATTCGTAGGATGAATACGGTTATCAAAACAAATTGATAGTTCATATCTCATAATCAAGCACAAGGTTCATCAAAAGCGTTGAGATAGATAAGCGAACAGTTCAAAGTGTTGCGATCTGGTTAGCTCATTAGCACAAATGATAGGTAGAGTGTGTAACGTCGGTAATACAAACATCGTATGGTTGTCAAAATTGAAATGTACGGAATATCAATTGTTGGCATCATCATGCCCAGTTAACAATTTCATAAGGGGATATTATCAAGATCATATCCTTCCAAGGGAACTGATTATCAGACAAGGTTCACCATTCAAAGGGAGGGAACAAAACTCCTACATCCATGGTTAATAAATATTAGAGTTCTCGTAGGGAAGAATTGGATTATGCAAAGTCAAGTAGTATCAAAAGACACATTGTGTCTAACATAAGTACGAAATTTAAAGAATGTGTCAAACACATTATGGTTGAATAATCTTCGAAATGATCGGAAAGGTATCAAAATGTTTATCAAGCAAATCAGAGATTGAGATCAAAATCAGTAGTGAAACTCGATGGCGTAAGGTATCAATGTAGTGTCAGGAGTATTCTAACTTACTTGGAAATCAAACATGGGATGCAAGACTTCTAACTTCTGGGGCAAGTTCTCATAATGCTTAACTAAAGGCAAAGGCACGAATCAGAGTGATGCGGAAGCAATGCTACTAACATAGATGTCCTAGTCTACCTATTCCTCATTGGTAAATAACTTATGCTCCTATGGGGAGATCTTAAGGCAAATTCTCAAAGATTATCTTATGAGCGCCTACAGTGGGAACTTAGTGGTCCAAACTTCATAGGTCAAGGTTTAATGTACTACAAGTCGCAACCTGGTCTCTGATACCATAATTGTAACACCCCAACCCGATAAGGGTAGAAGCACTACATTATGGTGACATATCAAAGCATATACAGACATACAACATAAGTAATACAAAAGAATCTCAACGGTTACAAAGGAGAAGTCTGAAAAATACAAGGTTACAAATGAGAACAAAAATAAATACTAAGTTTGAAGATGCCAAAGCTCCTACTAATCCAAAAGCTATCAAAGTGCAGTCTTCTAAGTCCAAAGTATTCTCCACTCATAACCCAGCTTCCTGCTAAAAACCTGCCGCAGGAAAAGAAATGCGGCTGAGCTACGATAGTTCAGTAAACAGATGTAAACAAACGAAAACTAATAACAGAAAGGAAAAACCAAGGTGGAAACGACATAAGTCCAAACGAACCTGCTAAGAAAGAAATCAGGAATATGGAAACAAAACAAGAACAGAATATGTTGCAATGGCTAAGTGTCACAAGGTATAATATGGAAGTAATGTAAAAATAGGAGTAAAGGTAAATGTAAGGGTAAAGGTAAAGGTAAAAGGTAAAGGTCTACTTAAAGGTCTATTCAGTATCTCAATCCCGTGGCCAGAACAGAACAGATTATAACATAAATGGTCTCATATGAAATCCAGAGGGGAGACCTCAGAATATCAGATGTAATCAGAGGGGTTGCCTCAATGGGTTGTGAAGGACGTGTATTGCACACACAACCACATTCACCAAATAACAGATAATAATAACATATAACATATAACAGATCTAGGATGCATCCATACGCCCCCACAGAAATCAGTTGGCCATAATAAATAAATAAAGTGCGCATATATATAACAGAAAGGGGACGGTGTGGAAAATCACTCGACCACACAGGAGTCATAACATCGGTGCATCAATGCTATGGACATGGAACCCTCATGCCTAGTGATAACCCGGGTCTCATACTGAATAGGTCAAAGGTAAGTCAAAAGGTTCATATCATATGGTCCATATAATACAATTTCAGATAATAAAAGGGTATCATAGCAGTGGCATAGGGAATCCTAAACAAGCAAAGGTTCGTATCAATGGTTCAAGGTTTACAAGTGTGAAAATGTTATAAGAACTGATTTGAAAAACTTAACACTTCATTTTAAAACATGGTTATCATAACAGTATTTCCTTAAAAACATTTTTAGCAAAGGTTATCCAAACCTCCATTTAGAAACGGACTTATTTTCATATTTTCAGAAATTAGTTCAAATAGTTTTATCTCATTTTACCAAGTTATGTTTTCAAAAGAAAAGTTTTCAGACAAACATAATATCAATGAACCAAATATGTCAGATGTACCAAGGTCAGAAATCATAACAGCGGTAGGGAATGGAACATAGTAATGAGAAGGCAAAGTAAAAGTTTGGTAAAGGTCTAAGTCATCAGGATATCAAAAGTTCATAATCAAGGGTTCACAATTTAAATAGTTCAAAGGTTCATAGCAAAGGTTCAATTCGAAAGTTATATCAATTCTTCATGTAAAGAAATCTTTTAATAGTGGCTTTCATAAAAGTGATCTTTAATAACGGTTTTCATAAAGATAGTCTTTAAAAGTAGTTATCATAAAAGTTAATAAAATTTCATATAAATGTGGTATCACATAGTGCTCATAAGCATTATTTTAAAATAGGCTTTTCTCAAAGCATTTTCATAAAATAATTACTAAAGGTTTTCACATCCAGTTATAATATTAAATGCACTTTCCAAGTTTCAAGGGTTCATGGACTAAAGTCACAAAGGGTAATGAACGGACTATATCAAGTGTCATATCATTAGGGTTATAATGAACAAATATCCAATAGATCATAAATGAAGATATCAATAGCAGGGAATCATAGCAGAGGTAAAAAGGGTCATGTCAAGATAGTGAATCAAAGTCAAGGAGTCATATCAAGATTCATAACGGAGTTCAAGTCAAGGTTCAAATCAAGTAATTATAACATAGGGTTCATGACAAGGATCAGATCAAATGGGTCATATCAAATTTCAAGGTAAGCATAGCAAGCGTTCATATGTCACGGGTTCAAAATCAAGCTCAAATCAAGTCATATCAAGGTTCATAAATTAAAGGAAACATAGCAGGGTTCAATATAGTATATATAATAGATCAATATTGGAAAGCCATCAAAAGAAGGCTCGGAGCAAACATAGCATAGTCAAACAAACAGTCAAAGATAGGAAAGGAAGAATCATGAGAAACCTTTACTGAAAAGGTCAGAATATATGTACCGTAACGCGTATGAAAGGAATGCAATTGAATGAATGAACACAAGGAAACAACGTCACGCCTCTTCAAATGATCTACACGAAATAGGGATCACTTAATACTTATATGTTTATTTCATAAGTTATAAATGGTCTTTAATGATTTATACTTATAGTTATATTCATAACATTTTAGGCTTATTTTACAATTCTGGGTCAGTTTCTTATGAATTTTAAGACACATCAAATGAACTCTAGAGACTCTCATTATTTTTCCTGAGGTTCCCACATAAGTTTAGTAGTTACTCAAATTTTTGCAGATTTTATTAGTAAGTGTAAGTATCCTTTAAAAATTCACCTTTCCAGACCTACCCAGAAAAATAACTGCACAAACACCTAGAAAGTTTGCGTCTGGTTAGCCCATTTATACTCTTCAGAAAGCTTACTTCCCGACCTCCAATCACCATAAAATTTATATTTCCAGAATGTAGACAAGTAGTACTTATGTTTAGATTCAAAAATTACTTAAAAACACGTTGGTATCATCAAAATATACCCACTTCAATCCGACAAAAATTTCTGTCAGCAAACAACTCACATGAAATCACCACAAAACCCTATTCCTTTAACCCTAAGTGACCCATAATTATACTCTAGGGTTCTTAGCATTTAATTAATGTTTCATTACTGATTTAATGACCATGTTTTAGGGCTTGTTTCAGATTTGATTCATATGGCCAAAACAGATATACTAATCGACATATACGTTTCTTAATTCATGATTTCATGTGAAGTTTTATACCAATTTGTTTCTTATGAATATCAGGCCGATTCAAAGGAGGGTAACAATGAACAAACACACGACATAATTAAGATTAACACAAACAAGAATGAAGTTGATACCTTGGACGAATTCGAGAGAACAAGGAATAAAAGAACCGAACCATATCAAGACTTAGTTTTCGGATAACAAAACAAACCAACACCAAATCGAATCAAACCACCCTTCCTTGAGTCTTCTGATGATCGAATGACAAGGGAAGAAGGCCAGGAAAATGGAGGCCGCAACTTTTGTGAGAAATATTAGGGTTAGGGATTTCTAAGAAGCGTATAATGTGTTTGTGTGAAAAAATAAAATAAACATTGGGTCCTCCTTCTATTTTTGTGTGGGTTTCGATTGGGCCAAGGGGCCTAAAGGTTCATGGGTCGAGCTTATGGGTTAATGGGTTGGTTTAAGTTAGTTTAAGTTGCGTAGCAAAAGAAAAATGTCCCAAAACAAATGTCTTCGAAGCGTAAATAATTTCCTCGTATTTTATTTATGTCACAAAATTATTTTGGAGTTCAACAATGTTCAAAGATTTCTAAAATGACGTTTCGTTAAAATTTTATGGATTTACGGTTGATTCGTTTAATTATATTCGTATTTAGAAAATTTTAAATTATACGTAAAATTAGTATTCAGAATTTAGGGTTTTACAGCGCACCTCATTGAAATCACAAACAATAACAGTGGGACAATCATTCTCGACCAAGATGTTATTAAGGTTATCCCATAGGATTTTTTTCTTGTGAATGCATTGAGGGGCGTAGACCACGATAAAAATGCAAGGGCATCCCACAGACAACCAAGTACCCTTAACCACGACAAACCCATCACCTTCTTTGGACGCCAATCTGGAAAACTAAGAGGTGTCCCAGATGGCAATTATGCCTCCGGATTTACCACCAGTTTTTTAAACTCATAATCATAAGCTAAATTTTTCCAAAGGGATTTAATCAAGAATTTATTATAACTAATTGTCATTGTTTCTTGTAGTCCTAAAAACTGGACTTTATTGCCAACACAAAGTCTTTTAACCCATCCTCGTTTATGGTCTTCGCCAAGACCCCTTACATTGAGAGATAACACGATCATAGATTAACACACGTAACACCGTTGTTCAGAACACTTTATATTTTGTATCAAATATTATATAATACAAACAAAAATATTTAAGGTCAAAATTCGATTCAAAAAGTCAAATTGGACTTATATTTTGGGACCGAAAAAATACTAATTAACAAGATGACATGGTGTTAGAAAGGTCACTAGATCGCACAAATAGTATGGCAAGTTATTGGATTTAACCATTAATCAAGATATCATTTCATTCGTTGCATTCATTTTACCATGGAACACCAACTACACGTACGTGCAAACCATATGTATGAATAATGGATAAAAGGTCGACAATGTATTTCCATTTTCAAACCTGAATATGTGGGTTATAAATTAACTCGCCCTTTATTATGATTACTTTTTTGAGCGAAGAATTGTATTAGGTTCTAGCACCAAACAAATAAATAGACGTTGCAAGTAACTAGTGACTAAACAAATAATTAAAGGTTCAAGAAGTATCGAGTGACCAAACAAATAATTAGGGGATATTTCAAGGATTAGCTAATCTTGACACAACACGTTAAACGACACGTACTTGACACAAAGTTAAACAGTTTTGGGTCGAGGATAAAAGGTTTTTGCAAAAAAACATGTCAACCCGTTTAACCCTTTTAATAAATGGGTCATGTTTGGGTTGAGTAATTATTAAATAGGTCAACTCGTGAATCTGTTTAAGTATAAAACTTTAAAAAAAATAATATGTATATAACTTGGATTTTATGTTTTTGATTTAAATATATGTTGTTATTTAATTAATATGATAATGAATTACTATAATAACTCAAATGTTATTGAAATTGTTGTATAGTTATTTGTATATTATTTATATCATTTTTGAATTTATACTAGATGAATCGATAAATCACCAACCTTTTTAACCGCTTGACCTATTTACTTAAAGATGTTAAATGGGTTGCAAACGAGTTACACGTGTTATGAAGGTATGGGCACGGTTAGGGTTGTGTTTCTTTGGCACGATTAATAAACGGGTCGTGTTTGGGTAGAGGTTATACTAACTCGCCACCTCGCTAACCCAGATTGGTGAACCGAATACGACTCAATTGACACCCTCAGTTATTTCCGATATGGTTTTTTCTTTTTTCGTATGTCTACACAAATCAATATTTACGGATATCTAATCTGCAAATTGTTTGCTTGGGAACATAGACTAAATACTTAAATGTTGCAAAGTGAATGTTCGACAATTATGACAACAACTCGAAGTAGAATCCACGGAAACACTAGATTGTAGGTCGTTCGCCGAGCACAAGCAACAACCTTCAACTCAGCTAGTTGAAGAACACAAGAGGACTAAGAAAAGATCGAGTACAAAAGTTAAAGATTATATGCATACGTTATCCTCAAACACCCGTTTATTAATACCAAATAAAGCTTGCAATTCAAGTTAGAAGAGTGTTTAAAGCATACAATTCGAGTTAGACACCTTGATTCACATTAATCATCTTCTGAGAAAAATATGTGTATTCAAGTGTTTGATTGATAATTCTGTACTATCATGCCTTATCTTCATTTTGTTCTTATCCTTTAATTATTTCACCTTTTCACATGGTTTTAAGCCTAGGCGCATTCACTACAGCACATCATCGCACAATCTCCTCCTTGTTCGAAACACAGTCGAAAGAGATTATTATCAAGCAGTTACGAATAGCCATGTTACTTAAGATGATTAAATCCCCTTCATCCTAACATGATGAATATTATGAGATAGTTCGCTGCCATCTATTACACATATTGAAGTTGTTTCGTGATCTTATACCTTATGGTATTCCTTACACGAGATACATGTTGCTTCTCTTTGCAAGTCTAATGATCTAGTCTTGTGACCATGACAAATTCCCTAAGACTACACACAACTATCTCAGATTTTATCCATATATTTTCTTGAAGAGTTACCAATCAAGAAAAATAATATTACCAAGCATTATTGTTATATCATGCATCTATATTTTTTAGTTAAAGATGATTAGTAAATTCAATTGTTTTATCGTAATGGCTACTAAACCCTATCATTTCACCAGTTACACTAAGATCCTGAAAGACCATTACAAGGCACATTGGTAGGGCGTAAAACTATCTTGTAACAGTTTTTAGGTAGGTGCTTTATCGCCACCAATCGCCTCCCAGAGACAAATCTTAGGGCCGAGAGTCCGACACCAATGGGACATATTTAGTCTCTCTCATGCAGCGTCAACCATGTACCCATGGAATACCGTGCTAGGGCATCAATTGTCTACAGGAACTGAGCTAAGAGAGTGGAACAATTTATAGACAGCGCATTAGTCTAAGATTACACATAGGGTAAGACTTTAAACTCATCAGTTTAGTAGTATTTTCTTTTTATATCCGGTATTAAAATGATTTTTCTCAAAAAGTCATTTTACGAATGAACTATCATGAATTCATACAATGATTTTCTAAGTTTGAAAAACGAATCATTTTGTAATAAAAGTTATCAAACTCGGGTTACCCTTTGTAAGACATTTTTTAGATAGGTTTAGCTAAATTCATTACACCACCTTTTTATTACGCAAACTCGCTGTCATGGACTCAGTGCTAAATTACACCCCTTCACATGACTTTGGCAGAGACGCCTAGTCATGCATATTATTTACCATATATCATGCATATTATACTTTAATAAAACACAGTTGACACAGATGAGCCATTATCTAATTGATCCCGAGAGCACTTCGAGAATCAACTTAGGTCTTTTCTTAAGGGTTAAAACATGACTGTGACACAAGGCAAGAAGTCATCGTTGGACTTCGTGTCTTTTTAGCATCGCTCGTGATACCTTCTCGCTTATGGTTGATCTTTAATCCTCTGTGCTCCCACTGAATCTCCTTTCTCTTCATACTTTGTAGGTTGTTCTACCTCGTGTGGGATTCCTTATGCCATTTTCATCTTGGTTTACATCTATTTAAAAGCTAGTCTATTTTTTAAAATAAATTACCCTCCCTAAAATCCAAAGCATAAAAATATAAACAAAAACTACCACTAGTTCACAATCCCGCGGTTAATATTTTGGTATATGGCTTAGGCTCGTGTTACACATGGTTTTAACTAAGTAGGAAAGTACTATTTAAAAAATTATAGGTGAAACACTTAAGCTATGATTCGCTACAACCTACTCCACATGCACATGCATCGCATGTGTAGCCCATCCTAATAGTACATTCAAATAACGAGATTCACTTATATTATTGCATACTAATGCAACATGTTATTTACCTGGAATGACAGTTATTTATTGCTTCATATCGCCAGTTAAGAAAATTTTACTTTTAAAATTTTTAAACGCTGATTATGGTTTCCAAAACATGAAATTTTAAAAGTTTATGACTTACCTAACAAGAGACCCTAAGCCACCAGGTTTAATTTAGGAACGATTTTATTATGGATTTTTAATTAAAAAAAATGTTTCCTAAATCCCCGGTTATGACTTAAAACCTTAGTTTCCATATACAGGAATCCTAGGTTCTGAACTAGGGTTTAAGAAATCCTAAACATTTGATCTTTATGTGTTCTAAAACCTCAAACCTTAATTTTTCTTAGAACCCAGTTTTTGTAATCTTCATGACAACTTCAATTAGGGTTTCCCGCGTTTAATCCTGGATACCCTCGTATCCTCACAGAATCGACTCCCAAAGGGTTTAGAAAACCATAGCTGATCGATCCCTTGTGATCAAAACACACAAACCCTGATTTGATCACAAGAGTGATCAACCCTAGTTCTCAAGAAATCGTAAAAACCCTAATACCCTAATGTGTATAAATCGACCCAAGCAACCTCATAACCAAAATCAAGATTTGATTTTTATGAAAAAGAAGCAATTAATAATAACTCTACCTATGTTATATATGATTAGGGTGGTTTTATACCAATGTAGGGTTTTCGTGGTCAGCTGCATGGCGTATAAAACATGGACATCAGAAAATCAACACGTAAACGCCATGCCTACCAAACCCTTATATCAAGATCTCCTAATCAGAGATATATGCTAAACCTAAACACATAATAAGCGTGTTTACAAAGTTACTTGCTTGTTCCTGCAAGATGTAAGCTTTATCTCTAATCTGAAGTCAACTGCGTGCACGGAATCGCCTTTTTCTCTTTGATGCTACCTTGATCAATCGACCCAAGGGTTATAGGGACTGATCAACATCTGAGTTGCGTCAGGTATCCACTGGTACTGCACTGGTAGAACTAGTTTTCAAACCTACACGAGTTAAGCCAACACGAATGTGTAAGAGTCAACTAAGGGTTTATCGAACCCTTAGTTCGACCAATTGGAAGAGAAGGGAATGGAGGATTTTGGTTTTAGGGTTATTAGAGGAGTGAATAATTGTTTTTAGGGTGCCTTGGTATTTATAGGATACCAAGGAGTATTCTAGAACAATTAGAAAACCCTAAAACTTGTTTACCAAGTAAACAATTTGACTAAAACACAAACATACCCCCTTTAAAGGGTTCGACCGATTCCCTAAGGGCTAGGGTTTTTAGTTTTGTATTTTGTCATTAATCACTCTTTAATATTTACCCTTGATAAATATTATACTTTGGGTAATTAACATTTAACCCCTCAATAAAAATATTTCCATTTTCAATACATTTCGTAACCCGTTTCTTATTTTCGCTTGCTTGTTCTATTTAGTGTGCACCGATATGACCCTTCAGCATTTCTGTGAAGACAGGGGTGAAAGCCATTGTGTTATTTGCACTTAATCCTTTCACTATTTGCTAAAGATTTAGTCATATATAGACCTATGACCATCGTCCAAATTCGTGAAACATTTGTTTCCTTAGTAACCTTCCGTAAAACCCGATCTCCCAAGCATAGAATCAAGGTACTCTATGCCTTCTTTATCAAGGCAACATTTTCTCCTACTTCAATCTTCGCGGGTAGTATCTTTAATGCAACATCACATCTTGTTGTACCATTAAAGGACGAATTTTTATTTGCCATAACCGAAGTCATTATCCCCATCAAATTTCTTGATGTCAACATGGTTATAGAGCTAGCCATTTTTCTTTAAGAATGCTAAAAACTTTGTCAAGTTGTTCCTTAACCAACTTTATCAGCAAGTCTCACAATCCGTGTGCAATACTCTCGTTGTTGCTAAAAAAAACCCTTCATGGAGATCGAATTAATTAGAAACCTTAACACCTCGATCTCGAATAAGCAAACCCGAGCGTTGACTTGGAATTCCAGCAAACCACGATGTAAACTTGAACCACAAAAAACCCGCAACAACAAATAACCTTCAAGTGTTTTCAATTTGAAATACTGAAAAAATCTAAATTGTGCTTCGGAGTCGTTTTATAAATACAAAAATGATACAAACAAGATTCTTGACTATTTAGAAATCTAATAAAAAAAAAGCAAAATAATATTGTCACCTTTGTCAACTTTGTAATATTTACGTAAAAAAAGAAACTTACAACATTTTAAAAACCTCTCCTGCTTTCCGAAACCTCGAACTAGCAAAAGAATATAAAAAACAACTAACCTTGCTCTAATACCACTTAAAATACAATACGCGGAAACATTAGATCGTAGGCCGTTCGTTGAGCACAAGTGGCGACCTTCAACTTAACCCGTTGAAGAACACAAGAGGAATGAGAAAATGATATACAATTATATGCACATGTTATACCCTCGAACACACTTTTATTAATACTAATAAATCAGACAATTCAAATAAGAAAAATGTTTAACTAGTATCCCCTCATCTCTATTTAAAGAGATGAGGAGGTAGAAACCTCTTCTAAGTCGAGTGAGAAACCTCCCACACAACCGACCTTAGGAGAACCGGCCAAAAGGCCTTTACGTGCTTTTAAAAGCAAGCAAACTAATCCAAGTTATAGACTAAACCTAATCTAAATTGAAATGTACATTTAAACCCCTAATACATGTTAAGTGTACTCCTAATATTCAACAGTAAAAAAGTTGGATTGAAAAATTCGCAAGGCACTTTCAAGTATGGTTATTAACAAAAAGGCAACCCAAAACCAGAGTGAAAATTAAACCAACAAAGAGGTTAATTTGTCCTGTATATAATAAACTTGGTGATCTACAAAACCTAATTGGTTTGTTTTATGTTTGAAACTCTTATTATAAACTAAAGGTTCACGGAACATAGGTCACTTTGTAAGCTAAGTGTGTTTTAAATAAAACAATTACATTTGTAGTTTTGGAAAATAAAAATAAAAATAAAAATACGGAAGTGTTGATGGATTAAGATCGAACTAACCATTTTAGCACACATCAACGTTTGACATAAATACGTGAGGACCGCTACCTCGCTAAGCACGTGTTGTCTTAATTTTGAGATCACATTCATGGTAATCACATGTCTCAATCCCATATTTTGTGCTCACAAATTCGATCATTCCCAAGTATTAAAATTTAAATAAAAACTCCTTTATTTATACCTTTTATCTAAAAGTCAGAATGCTTGATGCTATTAAAAATAAAATCAACTATATGTCAAGTGCTTTTTGAATAGAGGTAAATTATATGATAGAATGTGATAATCCTTTGAATACAAGATAAACAGCAAGGAAAACGAAATGAATTCTATGTTATCAGTTTATCATCACTTAATTCTTAGTGATTGTTTAATGGTTATTAAACTAGCTAGTTTTTAACCCTATGTATATAAACTATCAACCCAAATGTATTTTGGATACATTTATAAAATTATGCAAATATATATATATATATATATATATATATATATATATATATATATATATATATATATATATATATATATATATATATATATATATATATATATAT
>LBNU01029780.1:159261-189903 GCA_014162995.1 Artemisia annua
TATATATATATATATATATATATATATATATATATATATATATATATATATATATATATATATATATATATATATATATATATATATATATATTTTAAACGGCGGGTTAGTTGTTAGATGTTAGTTGTTGACTCGAGTTAGTGTCGCATCCTCGGGCGGAGATACCAACCGCGAGCCTCTCCTTAGGGGATAACCCCACTCCTATTCCCGATTCGCCTGATATCATTAGAACTTGTGGTTCTCAAGTGAGGACTTCCCGATCGGTCACCCAAATCGGTACTACTCTCACTTGGGCTCGCTTAACTACTTAAGCCTTTACCACTAGACCACAAGCCCCATGATAAAATTATGCAAATATTTTTACTTGAGAGAACAAGTAAGTATATAACAACTTTATGTCAAACTCCATAAGGGAATGATCGATCATACATAGACACTTTGAGGACAAGCTCGATAGTGAGTCACTTGACATAAGTTAATAAAATTAGCTTAGGGACACGTATTAGGAACTGTATGTAATATCTTTGTTTTATTGGTACTTTTTGTCATGATTTTGCGTCACAAAACGGTTAAAAATATATTACCGCCCCTTAAGTTACACTATTTCTTATGCATAGGTGAAAATTTAGGGATGACACTTTTTTAAACTTTTCTTTAACTATTAGACATTTAGACCATCTGATATCGTGACATGCTATGTCATAACCACTCGTAACTTACTTTTGTGTGTCACATCACCAGTAGTGTCTTAACACAACACTTTCACTTACTTCACCAAAAACACCGCCCTATAACACGACATTACATACCATTTGAGACCTTTTTTTTGTTTCCAATTTTCATTTATTTGAACTAATAATCACTTTTAACCCCTTTTGTTCCCATTGCGTACGCCACCATGGTGGCGGCCTCGAGCATATTTTCTCTTTCACACCATCCCGGTGTGGTGGCGAGTCGATGGCGCACGCCATTACCATTTAGCGAGCCATCATTACCAGACCAATGCTCTTAGTGACATTTTTTGCTTTACACTGTAACTCTTTCATTGTACGAATGTTACTACAAGAATTATGGGGTCCTTTCGGTGTCATATGTCATCGTGAAACCAAAAAGTCGTCACAACAGGCTCATGTTTTTTTTGGGTCAGTACTTAATGTTACGTGAATCGTTGTGATTCGTGAAAAGTAATTCATTAAGATAACGACAAATAAATAATAAATACCTTCGGCAATGAGAAACATATTTGTAAAAACGATAGAAATTAGGGTGCGTTTGGTATGTTGCTATGAATGACAATGGGTATTAGTTTGATAGTAGTGGTGGATCCCTCACCTATGAAAGATCCATACCTAGCTCTTTTGATGTATATAAAGTATGAATTATATCTAACATTCATTACAATAGTTGTGGGCCCTGTCATCTTAAACAAACACCTTTAATCACTTTGATAGTCATAGTCTCATTTTAATAGTGGGATACCAAACGCACCCTTAAATTATAAATATCTCTACGACGATAATGGTCGTCTATGTAATTCATTTTAAATTGTAACTATAAAAACCTTTGCGACGGACCCAAGTTGTCGTTTAATGTATGCCAAAAATTTTATGAAATATGTGCGTTTTAGTCGCAAATTCGAGGTTTTTCCGAGAAACACAAATATCTATACTATATTTAAATCATTTACACCATTTTTCTTAATACTTAATCTTGAAAACTTAAAGAATTATTTGAGTTACATTTGATTAAAAATAATAACATCTACTAGTAAATTAATATTTAAAATATTGTTTAATTCTCAAACTTTTACTATTTTTCTTTTATAACCCATAAACTTTTTTGTACCCACAATGACTACATATTAAACTCGTAACCTTGCATCAAGGGTCACCCCAAAACAAAAGTTCGCAAGTATAATTATTTGCAGTTATCCACCGTCACAAATTCGAAGTTCTTTCCGATAAAAGCATACTAAATTTTTTTTAGAAATGCCCAATAAGTACATGATTATTCAGAAAGATAGTGATCGTTTCATCATACAAAAAGAAATATATGAATTCGTAGTTCGAAAAGATACATGCAAATACTAATGTCTCGTTACGGTTTAGAGAAAATGCAAATACAACTATCCCAACACATTATCCTCGTCTTCCTCATTCGCATTCAGGGGAACGATCGGCACGACAAAGGTAAAACCTTCTTAGGAAACAAGAAAAAAGGTACGAGCCTATAGAACACATGCATTTACCTGAGTTGTACGGAAAATAACGAGAGTTGAGAATTGTAAACTTTGCTCCATGATCGTTCCATTTTGAACCATGATCTTTTCATAAACTTGGTTCGTGTATATACAGGCTCTTGCGATTGGGCTTGTGATCGAGTGTTTGAACTTGATGCAACACCCGATGACTTTTTACACCTACCACAATTATGCAACACCCGATAACTTTTTACTATTCCATTATCTTTCTTAGGATTGGATCGAAGCTTCTCGATTGTCTCTGTTGATCGCGAGTTCAACAATTATTTCCATCTTAGGATTATGATGCAGGTTTTACTGACCAGGTCTTAATATTTATAATTGCTCGATTACCTAAGGTCTATCTATTTGCACTAACGGACAGAGAATCCGGTCGCGTGTAGACTAGTAAATGGTAAAACCGAGGTCGTCCCAATATCTATATGGTGTGGATTATACCTAAGGCTAATGTCACGATTTTAAACTGATTTAAAGAGTGAAATGATTAATTTACTAATAAACTGAAAGTAAATTAAAACAAAACTTAAATGTAAAGTTGTGAGCAATAAGAGAGAAGTGTACTAGCCTAATTAATCATCCTACATTGTTTATGCTTGCGTTTCCTATTAAACTAATCTCATGCTTCAAGTGGGGCGGGCATATCACTAGGTTCACATGGTCAAGTTCCCTAGCCTATCTCTCCTGAATCCTGCCGGGAACCAAAGGCACTACCCCTTGCTAGTAAGCCGGCGTACGGTAGACAGTGTTGAGTCATTAAGTGCCACTACATGCTAGATTTATCCTCATATGGTCCGGCCTCTCGGATCTTAGACCATACTCTAACTACTTAAGTTTATCCAACCCGGAAAGTGGTCCTATGGTCAATTTGCACACAAGGTCAATGGCCGGTGGTCATCTCAACCATTTCCTCGCAACCCAACTACGCAAGGGTCCTATGGTCAATTCTCCTCGCATACCAGGTATAACGGATTCTTTTAAACTACCGCAACTAAAGGATCTATGATAAACTAAGCATGCACACACTAGAAGTATTATGAAAAGTACGAAAACATAATCAAAACAATATAAATGCATAACTAGGCTAGCACCAGAGGTGCTTAGCCGATCATATTAAATTCAACACTCGATTCAACGTTTAAAAAGCCATGAATTTGAAATGTAAATAAAATAATGAAATGCTAAAACTTATAGTGTTGTAGGCGTGATCTGTCCCTTGGAAATGCTCTGTATGCTGCTGTAGAATGCCCTCCTAGAAGCTACCAACGATCTCTGATTTTGTGTGTGAGAAAGTTGTATGATAAATGCAGAAATTAAGGTTGTATTTATAGGCCCGACATAGCTACCGCGTAGCTCCAAAAGAGTGTTACGCCGTAGCTAGTGTAATCTTCAAAAGATCTTATCCAGAAGCAATAGCTATGACGTAGTTGATGATAGTGTTATGCCATAACTCCAAATTAGGGTTTCTTCTACGTCGTAGTCTTTAGGTGTTGTTATATAGTCCGCTTTATTTGATGACAAAACCACCATGTACGGCAACATAGCTTCCAAGCTCACTGCACATCCTTGTATCATAAACCCGTACCCTATGATCCACAAAAACATGTACATTTGTGCTGCAACCCATGTCATGATCTGTGGCGTAACCAGTAGGTGTGTCTATATGTAACACCCCCAAAAATTTGTTTAACAGCGGAAGACTTAATCTGGGTGTTACGTAGAGGATTACAGTCATAATTATAGAAAACGACTCAAAGAGACGTTTTTAAGTTCATATTATTGAATTCAAATGCAAGAATGTTCAAAGTTATTACATCACATTGATGTTTTGAAAATGACTGTTTATTAATGTTACACCACCGACACAAAGGTCAAATGCCCACTCCATGCCTCCTAAGCTTACTTCAGTTACCTGAGATACATGCTAAAAAGTCAACAAAATTGTTGAGTGAATCTATAGCATTTATAGTTAAAACCAGATGAACACAATCAAGTATTTCACAGGTGTATAGTTGTTAGATCCGTATGCTTATTGCCATAAGTCTCATGAACACAACGTTAACAAGTATGTGAGCCATCGCATTGACATCAACACAATATAGGGTGCCCTTGGTGAGGAGTTTGCTAGTTTTCCTAGTGTGACAAATAATAGTGCATTTGTCTACCAGGTGTCGGCTAGAACAAATGGGTCTGTCAAGCACCAATAGATCTATTCACAGTTATTCGCGTTCACTCGCAAGTGACTAAGGTTCATGATAGAAGGGACTTTCAAATTGGCGTGTGTCTTATGCAATAGTTGTGTAGCATACAATAGTGAAAATAGTTGATCAAGATACTTGTGTTCATATAGTGTAGCATGTATCCCACCCACATAGTTTGTAAAACATGTAAAAAGTGTGAGACTAAAGACTCACCTCGAATGAGTGGTGTTCGTAGGCAAATAAGTATGTCAAGTGCAATTGGTGAATGGCTCCAACACGCAACCTGGATAATATAAGAAACCTTAGTTTCCTGTAGTGGTGTGGGTTGTATTTGTGTAATGCCTTAAGTACAAAAACAATATTATACATAATATTGTCTTGTCTTTATGTGTGATGATGATAAGTCGTGCCAGACTTATAGAGTTGTACACTCTAGCAGGGTGTAGGGTTTCAGTGGATTGAGTGTTCATTATGTTCCATGATCTTGATGAGAGTTTTACTCCATAACCCTTGGAGTTTCCAAAGGTTTATACTTTAAAACCTAAATAGTGAAATTTTACATTTTCAGTCCTTGAGCTTCGTGAAAGTGACATATTAATAGAACATGTGAAAAGTGATCTTTTGTTATTTAGTTAGTTCTCAAATATTCCCTTTTTGTAATCAGTGTTATTAGAATAATCATTTTCACTTAAGTTTGTGAAATTACAAGTTTAGCCCTTATACTTTGTAAAGTTTACATTTTTAACCCATGTGTTTATAAAAATGACATTTAAGTACCTCAAGCTTATAATTATTTAATTTATAACTTTACTTTGTCAAATTTACAGTTTTGACACCATTGTTACCTTAATTACACTTTTAGTCCTTGTACTTTCAAAGTTGACACTTTTAGTCCTTATGAAATGTATATTTATATTTTTAGTACTTATAATATCAAATTAGTCAATAAATGACAAAAATATTTCAAATGTACTGTTTTAATACCAAGTTTGCAGAAATTACAGTTTTGGTCCTTGTAGTTTATAAACTTTGCAAGTTTAGTCCTTTATATATAAAATGTTCATTTTAGGTCCTTGTAGTTCCAAATTTATAAAATTGACTCAAAATAACTTATATTTACTGTTTGTAACCTTAGTTTGCAAAATTTACAGTTTTAACCCTTAGTTTGCAAAGTTGGCAGTTTTAGTCCCTTAACTTTGTATCTTTTGCATTTTTAGTCCAAAACAACATTTTAGCTTATGAACTTATTCCAAATAGTTTTTCAAGTTCCCAGAAGCTTAGAAAAGTGGTGTGAGCTTATCAGTAGCTTATTTGAGCTTATAGCTTAATTCGAATTCATTTTAAGTGTTATTGGGTTTTAGTGATTTGTTAAGGCCCATTGGGTCTTCTGTGGGTCCAGTGGGCTTCCAAATGGCAGGAGTGTTTCATGGGCTTATCTTGGGCCTTGCCAAAACGAGGAAGGGGTCTAGTGGACTTAAGAGTAGGCCACAGAGGGAGTTTAGTTTGATGGACTTAAGCCCATTAAAGGTTGTGTTTATTTTTCTGTGTACGAGATAGGTGCTTAAGCTTTGAACTTGTGAGGAAGCTTATACAAGCTTAAGAGAGAGTGAGATTTGTGTAGCTCGTTTACTAATGTTCCAAAGAATGAGTTTGCACAAAAATAAGTATACGTTACACGTATATATTTCCCATAGCGAGACCAAAGTAAAGTGAATATATACTTGTTAAATACTTAGTATTTATATAACTGTTTTCACTTTGGGTGCACACGACATAAGGATCGTGTGATATTCATGATCTTAGAATTTGTTTAAGCTTATTAGAAGTTCATAACTTCGTTTATACGTATTCTGAGATGTGAGGGAGAGTTTTTGTGAGGCATGAGCTTAACGAGACATAGGATTAAATAAGCTAAAGTGTTGGTGTGGTATACGTATGAAAGTAAGACAATGAATTCAAAAATTGACTAAGTGTTGGAGTAGCTTACTACACCTTCAAAGGTGGGTAGATTTGAGGCTGTGGAAGCAAGTAGAAAGCTTGTGGACTTGTATCTCATTTCCTAGCACACCAAGCTCTTAGAAGGAGCTTATGGTTGGCTTGTGAGAGCTTGGGATCAGCTTATGGCTTCTATCTTCCTCTCGGTAATGAAACAGTGAGCAAGAGTGTGTGTGAGTTTGTTTTGAAGCTTGTACGTGAGTAATACTTGCATGAGAGTATATTACATGAGGATAGCGACCACTTGAGGGACAAAGGGAATATGAGCAGTAGGATAACGAGTAGGGTAGGGTATAGGATAGCTTGATTGGACGCAAGTTGCACTTCCAAGTGTATATGGAGTCGGTTTCATGTGATGACGAGGCTTGGAGCTTCTAGATGTTGATTTAATTTTGTGTACCATGTTATACGAGTGAGCATGAGTAGTATGGAAGTCCTTTGGTCCTTGTGAGGTCATAAGAGCTAGTGTGAATGAGTTTGGAGGGGTGTTTGGGTCGCAGAAATATTAAAGGGTCCGTTTGGAATTGTAATGTGACCAAAGCATGAGTTCATGGTCGAGTAGTCATCTAGAGAAGTTGTGCTTGAATTGTGATAGGGTTATGGGACCTTTAAAGTCATTTGGGAGACTTGTAGTGATTAAGAAGCACTTAGGAGCCCAAACGAAACAATACGTGACCAAAACATAAATAGATATGGTCGAATTATTTGGTATAAGGTCTTGTGGGTTTCGACAAAGCTTTAGCCTAGGTAAAATGACTCAATAAGTGTAATAATGGATTTCTATTTGCCTTGGGAGGTCTCATGCACGCTTGTGTGGGTTGTGACCATTTTAGGTGTACGTTTGTATATGTATCGAGACACAAGGAATGAGATAGGTCACGTTTGTGAGTCATGAGAGTTGTAAGTTGATGAGAAACACTTAGGAAGTCATTTGAGTGAGTTTGAAACTCATTAGAATCAATAGAAATGTGTTTTACATATTGAGACCAAAGTTGGGCACGTTTAGGATACGTGGTATACTCGTATAGCTTTGCTTATGTTTCACTGTTCATATATACGTATTATCTCCCAATAACTGTTGATCTCGATTCTTTTGGTTGCAAGGAATGAGATGGTGCATTTTATTCCATAGGTTGTGTGTAACAATCGCGAACACGAGAGCCAAAGCAAACGTGCACAAACCTATGAATTCGTATAACTTATTTGTTATTGGGTTGGGCTTGTGTTGGGCTTATAAGTTCCTTTGGCCCAAAAGTAGTTTAAACATGATCCGTGTAGGAGTATTGGGCTAGTGTGTTTGGTATTGGGTCGCGTAGGCCCAATAAGAGTTGTGTAGTTAATCCTGGTCATGTGGGGCCCACTTGTGAATACTGTGGGTCCTACAGTGAATATTATATTATATTTGGTAGTTGTGGGGCCCACAGGGTGTATTTCAGTTGTGTGAGTGTTGTGCGGTCCACAGAGGTGTAATCCAGTTACGTGGAAGTTGTGGGGTCCACCAGGAGGGATGTGGGTCCCATAAATGTATGTTGTAATTCGTACTTGTATTGTAGGGTCCACTGAGGTGAAAATCTCATATGTGGTGGTTGTGAGTGCAAAGTGTTGCACTTGTGATCAAAACTGATCCATAGTTGTGTTGTGCCTTGTCCAGGTCATTGTGGGTTGCGTGTGAGCTTATTCAAGGTAAGTGTGAATCACATAGCACATAATGATTCAGAGTTGCATAGTGTAAACAAAAGTTTAAAATTTTGCCTAAAAATGGGTGTATGAACAGTAATACATAATTACTTCATGTTTAGTGTTTGTTAATAATTGGGGTTTTTCTCAGGATATTACACTGTAACCTATGATCAAACTCATTTACACTGTGTTCTCGAGTAAGAGTTAAGCAAGAAAATAAAATAAAATGAAAGAAAATGAAAAGGAAACAAAAGATGTTGTGTTCTCGAGTTGTACTTAAGGAGGAAAAGAAAAAGAAATAGAATGAAAGTAGTGTTATTTTGTAGACTTTGAAAGTAAAGTGTTTGTTCCCACTTTTGGGAGGAAAATGTTAACTTTACATTACTTTACTTTTCTTTAATAATAAAACTCAAGAACACAGTGTTAACATACCCACATTTGCATATGTTATGTCAGGTCTTGTACAAACTACCTAATACTCTTGGCTTTCAATCGCATGTATATATGACCACAGACCACTTACCATTCTTTTCTATATCACAATCTCCTGACAGACTACGCTCCAACAACAACATGGATTGTCCCTCCATCAAAGTCTGTACCAACTTCCAATTCTAAAACCTAGACTTTGACACCCTTAGAGTATTCCCACTCTCATCCATGAAAATCTACATACCAAGTAAATTTCCCTTTGTTTTATCCAACAAACCCTTGCTAACCCAGACATAAGCCTTGCATTCGCAATAATAATAATAATAATACTGAAGCGAATCCGAAAGTTCTTGATGACCCAAGACATTGGAGCACGTGCTGCTGCTCATATCTTTAGTAGGATTAGCTTTTCTACAGCTAGAGGAGTGGGAGCCCAATTAGTATCTCGGCTTCCCACTAACTTTTTGTAAATTCTTTGAGTTTCTAATATAGTGATGTTTATAATAATAATAATAATAATAATAATAATAATAATAATAATAATAATAATAACAGTAATAATAATAAGAAATTGTCTATATAAAGAAATAGATGTAAGAACATCTTGGTGTATACTCCCTGTAATAGTTGTCGTTGATCCATAGTTGTGTTGTGCCTTGTCCAGGTCATTGTGGGTTGCGTGTGAGCTCATTCAAGGTAAGTGTGAATCACATAGCACATAATGATTCAGAGTTGCATAGTGTAAACAAAAGTTTAAAATTTTGCCTAAAAATGGGTGTTTGAACAGTAATACATAATTACTTCATGTTTAGTGTTTATTAATAATTGGGGTTTTTCTCAGGATATTACAGTACCTACCCGTCATTCAAATTGCGTCCTGGAATTTAAGTTTGCGTTGTGTCACAGGTGTTCTCGGTGAACAGGTGCGGGTATCTGGCGCGGATTTTGTCCTCGCGCTCCCATGTTTACTCAGGTCCTCTTTGGGAGTTCCATCGAACTTTAATAATAGGTATGCGGCTGTGTTTCAATCGTTTCACTTCACGGTCCATAATTTCTATGGGTTCCTCCGTGAAGTCAAGTTTTTCATCAAGCTGAATTTCTTTCAGCGGTATTACCAGTGTTTTGTTAGAAAGATACTTCTTTAGGTTCGAAACGTGAAATACGTTGTGTATACGACTGAGCGATCTTCTGGTAATTCAAGTTTATAAGCCACATGACCAATCCTTTTTAGGATCTTGAATGGTCCAATGTAGCGGGGGTTTAGTTTTCCGCGCTTTCCAAAGCGTACTGTTCTGGTCCAATGTAACGGGGGTTTAGTTTTCCGCGCTTTCCAAAGCGTACTATTCCCTTCCAGGGAGATATTTTCAACATTACTCCATCTCCTACCTGGAGTTCCATCGGTTTTCGCCTCAAGTCAGTATAACTCTTCTGCCTATCTCTGGCAGCTTGCAATCATTATCTGATCTTAACGATCTTCTTAGTTATTTCAAGAATCAGGCCTCTTACCTGGGTGGTTGCGTCCTCGCAATAATATTTACTAAACAGCTTTAATCACTTAAGTTATTTCGAGTTCAATTCCTCTTGATCAAGAGTGTTTTGAGGGCATTTGTGATCGGTGAAAACCGTACACTTGGTGCCATATATGTAATGTCTCCATATCCTAAGAGCAAATACTACTGCTCTAAATTTTAGATCGTGAGTCACAATATACTATGAACCCTTTACTACCTTCTGGAAGTGATAAGATAGGTGTTTCCAGAGTTTCTGTTTGCAGAAGTTGGAAAGTTGACTCTTGTATCTATCCTTACTTATACTTCTTGTATGGGTGGTTTGTGTGAACGTACAGGTTCTTATAAGGTGTCAACCCCAAATCAACGCACGTATGGTCACATATGTCCACGTGTTTCGTGACGCATTTATAATTATGTTGGGCACCATAATTATAATTGCCTCCTTTCACACGTGTACATATTACCAAACACACATAGCTCGGCGGTTGATGTTTCTCAGATGGGTAGTCATTCTATCATCCGTTCCTGAACGGTGGAGGAGTGAGTGGTGTGTGTGAAGAATTCTTATTCCCATGGTTAACTTGTCTTGGGAAAGAATCTCATTTCGAATGAAGATTTTTATTTTCATCATGTTTGACATAAGCATGGTTTACAACCTCTTGTTTCAAAAATCTATGCGGGTAACCTACCCGTCATTCAAAGGAGTTTGCTAGTAACAGATTTTTAACAGTGGGGATTTCCGATGAGAACTTGAAGAATGTAGAGAAAGTTGCTGAACTTCAGCTTTTGTAGATGATGAATCAGTTTGTTTGTGACAAGATTTATAATTAACTGCTCCCAGCATAACATGATTTCTCCTGAATTAGACATAGTTAGCTAGGCTATGTATAATTTAGGAACGATGATGTAATACTCGGTTTGGTCGTTATAACCCTTAGTGTGTTAAATAGATTCAACCCATGCCATTCATAAAATGGCAATATAAAGAAGTGAGAGTAGGATTCCATGGGTGATAACAACTTGTTGATCATTAGACGGTGTAATAGGTGGGAATTATCACGGCGAGTCGTTTATCGCACCGAAAGTGGTCTTTAAGCCTAAATGCTAGGGGTGTCATAGACTTTGTACAACATAGTACTATGTTTTCCAAATTTTAAATGGTGTTCAAAGTGTTGTCATTGTAAAATGACTTATTATACAATTGTTGCAAGGCAGCAAGAAAATCGGCCTACAATACGGTGGTAATCGGTGGGTAGTATAGCCAGGTATCATTCTACGGGGTGGCTGTGGAATAGTTTGAGATACCATTTGTGTCAGGAGTTCTAGGATATGAAGGTGAACCTTACAGAGTGATAATAATCTACAATCTGTCTAGAATAGCTTTGTCAAATCCCTAATAGCGATATATTGTTTCGAAGCGATGGTGGGTGGAGTAGGGAATGTAATAAACTAAGGTTGTGACTATCGTGGAGATAGTACAAGATGGAGATTACATTAGATATAGATGTATTTGCCGTGCCCTTTTCTTTCCACATACGTAACACATAACTATAGTCTTGTCCTTGCAGTTCCTAGCAAGGTGTCCCACTTTTGATAGTTTCTACACTCATCAGGGTATCGGCCGGTGAGGTGTAGCTTGCATTTGTCGCATAGTGGTTGGTTCTCAACATAAACTCTGTCCTTTGTTGGTGCAGCAACACATGTCCCAGCGACTTCTTGTCGTCTGTTATGTTGTTGATGTTAATTTAGGTGTAGGGTTTGGTTTTCGTTAGTACAACCTCTCTGGTTATTTACCATTTCCTTTTGTTGTTGTTGTGGTGGTGGTTGCCGTTGTTGATGCTTCAAGTAACTCTTGGCTCGTAAAACTTGACCCATTCCATAATGTGTCATACGAATGACTTCTTGCATCGAAGTTGGCTTGGATGAGGCGACATTCTGTCGAATTTTCAGGGGAAAGTCTCTGGATGTACCCCACAGGTTTCTTCTATTCGCATTCGGTCATCGAGGGGCATACTATGCCAACTCGTAAAAGCGAGTTGTGTACCTGAGGACATCACCTCCCTTCATAGCTAAATCCTAAAATTCTTGTTCCATTGTCCGCAATTCGGGTCTTGAACAGTATTTTGTAATCATCAACCTTCTTAGTTTACCCCAAGAGATTGTTGATCAGCTTTAACTCCTACTTCTTGAGCATAGGTGTGCCACCATCCTAGGGTACAACCCTGAAATATGCAGGTGGCAAACTTAATTCTGTCGTCCTTGGGGCAATTTTCACATTGAAATATGTGCTCTACCCCTTCGATTCCTTTGCACAGTCTTATTGCGCCTTCAGTTCTGTTAAAAGTGTGAGGATTTCAATCCATAAATTTCTCGTGTGTAAGCTTATGAATTTCAGGTGCATCATTTTCTTCTTCTTCACCTTCAGCTAATTCAATTTCTTCCGGAGCATTGATTATCTTCATCTCTTATTCGGTGAGGGTTGTGGTTATGTCTTCAAAAATGGTCTGCTTGTGGAGGGTTTGGGTACTCATTGTTTGTAATGTAACTTCGTAAATACCACAGAAGTAATGTCATGATAAGGACTTGGGTGATAACTAAGGTCATGATGCTTATAAATGTATTTCTATCCGGGATAATCTAAGATGTCTTGTAGTAGCACAATCACTGCCATAAAGTAGGTCTACAATTTGTTGGATTGTTCCGCAAACATGGAAGTCAATTAAAAATGTTCTTGTAGAGTCTACTATCTGAGACTCTCAGTGTGGTGATACAGTGACTGAAAACTTCGAATGAAAGGCTAGTCTAAACGTAGTCCGTTGTTTTACCTAGGTGGGCACCTGATTGTGATAGGATGCAGAATCATTTTTTGTTGGTGAAACGTTGTTCAAGGGATCTTGTAAGTTCATAACGTCATGGAGACGTGTGTTGGTCATAATTGAGGCGTATATAGTCTAAAGTTTTCATGATGAGGTGTTGGTGTTCTTGCTGGAACTATGGTGGTTGGGACATCATTCACAGGCAGTTATCCAAATTCTTCTATGGGGGAATTTGTAAGGGAAAAGACTGTGGTGGTGATACATGAGCGGTGAGTAGCCTAGGGTGAGAGGTTACACTTTCTTCCTTGAAAAAGTCTGTAAGTCCTGTGGATTGATACTTTATGTCTGCCAGTTTGTCTAAGTCAAGCAACGGAAGCCATTCTAGTCCTTTGGTGTACTTATAGTGATATAAGTGAGATAGCGGGGATCTCTCTTTCCTTGAGAGGTTCGGTTTCAGTACTCGATACTACAAGTGATGTGTCTGAGTTTTAGGTGAGGTGACTTTCCTTTTTGTGTTTTTAGTGTGACCCTTTTCCAAAGAGTACCTTGAAGTTTTAACGAGTGTAATTGTGTGCTTTGACGGTATTTCCCTTTCGATGATTGATCTATTGGTGCTAGTGGGAGAGGCATCTTTTGTTGTTTAAACTTCTTAGTGTTGTGGCAACACTATCAGCTACCAAAAACTTCGGGTTGCAGCCCAAGTCATGATCGGTTCTGCTGTAACAGTTGTTGCATCTCTACAAGAAGGTATATTTCTCTTAATACCATGGCGAATACGAGTTTAGAATTGTTTCGTGATTACATTAACAGGGTATTGCGGTAAAACAGGCCATCTTTGAATTTCATCGGTGGGTGTCCTAATATAGTAAGGAGTAAGTGTGTCTTCCCGACTCATTTGTGTTCAACCATAACGCCCACGGTACAATACTCATGAATATAGTGAAACAACCATATTCGTCATAAATTGTCATCAATACGTAGCGATCATAACTAACAGAACTTGTTTTAATAACTTGCTTGATTGTTTACAAAAAAACATATCACAAGATCGTTTATTAATGCCATTTTTGGCAAGTTAAGGTGTCCATGCTACAAATGCTACATAGAAAATCGGTAAGTTGTTTGGTATGTCTTTAATCTACTTCAAAGCTTTCAAACTTTCTTAGTTAATATCTCTACCCGCTAGGTTCTGCGCAGGGTCCGTGTTTGTGAGGCATCTATAAAACTCTTGGTTTATACTCAGCTAGGCATCGAACATCGCCCCTAAGGCGGTAATCCTTTGACCCTAAGTCTTTGCCATGTCTCCGGGTAGTTGTAGGGTTTTCTCCACACCCCCTACCCTGGCACATAATACCTGTGTTGCCTCTTGGGTTGTAACACGTGTGTGCTCAATAGCATCTACTCTGAAACTCATCTCGGAATTCTCTCATTCTCCGATAGACATTCTTCCAAATATTACTCCGAGATCCTGGTTGTATGACTCACAGCGATTCAAGTGGCGATTCATTAAGGTGATTGGATTGAAGCTCTACTAGCTAGTGAATCCACCTGAGTCTGAATTTGTGAGACAGCATCAGTTTCAATAGTTATTGGTGATGCTTCTGGAGATGGGGAGTCTGAAGACTCGAATAATGGTGAAGGAGATACATAGTCTGAATTCTCTACAGTAGTGGTGTGTTTTGTTTACACACGGTATATCCTTCCATACCGTGTCATGCTTTGTTTCAACCTGAACTCCTCTCGAGTTCTGACCAATCTCAAGTGTACTGGGCACATCCTCCAGTGTTAGGCCTACTCGAGGTATGACTGTCTTTGCGGACGGTAGTGATAATAATGTGAGTGATGAGGAACGTGATACCGTTGATAGCAGAAACATGTAATGTTCTGGGATGATGGTGGTGATCACTCGATCATATCGAGAAGTGAGGTGGGTGATAAAAGTGATGATGATACTTCGGGGACTAAATAGGAATGTATTCTCCTGCTAGGAGTGTTTACCCAGATGGGACCACTTGGGTTTCTTCTGAATAACCTCAGGAATAGTTCGAGCTCATAGGGTTGCAAGACCCTTACTTGTCTGCCTTGAAAAACCCGGGAAGGTGAGGGTGGTGATGGTGCAGGGAAAAGAACCTCTGCAGCAGGTGTAGACTCCCATTGCCGTATATTCACGCGTTTGGCATCTCGGGGAGGTGAGTGTGAGTGCTACCGATGTCATTGGTAGTGTGAGGAAAATTCCACCCTTTTCAAAGGGTTCGGTTTCCTCTAACGCAGCCTGCGACACTGCAGGTGTCGGCACAACCAGTAAAGTGGTGGGTGTAGTAGTGTCCTCTATCTCCGAGTCGGAGGAGGAGGTAGTGTAGTGCGGGGATGTAAACATGGTACTGTAATAACCCAGTTAATAGTAATATAAGTTGTTAATTTATCATTTAGCAGATAAATCATAATGAGGTAGTCCCAACATGTAGTATGTGCAACATTTCTACTCAAATGTTGCAGTTAAGTAGGCATGGAGGGCTCGAGATGGTGTGGTGTAACCGGTCCGTTTAAAAAGTGTAGTTATAGTCCAGTGTTTGAAAATACACTTGGTTCTCTATAACCAGGGCTCTGATGCCAATCTGTAACACCCCCAAAAATTTTTTTAACAGCGGAAGACTTAATCTGGGTGTTATGTAGAGGATCACAGTCATAATTATAGAAAACGAATCAAAGAGACGTTTTTAAGTTCATATTATTGAATTCAAATGCAAGGATGTTCAATAGTTATTACATCACATTGATGTTTTGAAAATGACTGTTTATTAATGTTACACCACCGACAAAAAGGTCAAATGCCCACTGCCTCCTGAGCTTGCTTCAGTTACCTGAGATACATGCTAAAAAGTCAACAAAATTGTTGAATGAATCTATAGCGTTTATAGTTAAAATCGGATGAACACAATCAAGTATTTCACAGGTGTATAGTTGTTAGATCCGTATGCTTATTGCCATAAGTCTCATGAACACAACGTTAACAAGTATGTGAGCCATCGCAATGACATCAACACAATATAGGGTGCCCTTGGTGAGGAGTTTGCTAGTTCTCCTAGTGTGACAAATAATAGTGCATTTGTCTACCAGGTGTCGGCTAGAACAAATGGGTCTGTCAAGCACCAATAGATCTATTCACAGTTATTCGCGTTCACTCGCAAGTGACTAAGGTTCATGATAGAAGGGACTTTCAAATTGGCGTGTGTCTTATGCAATAGTTGTGTAGCATACAATAGTGAAAATAGTTGATCAAGATACTTGTGTTCATATATTGTAGCATGTATCCCACCCACATAGTTTGCAAAACATGTAAAAAGTGTGAGACTAAAGACTCACCTCGAATGAGTGGTGTTCGTAGGCAAATAAGTATGTCAAGTGCAACTGGTGAATAGCTCCAACACGCAACCTGGATAATATAAGAAACCTTAGTTTCCTGTAGTGGTGTGGGTTGTATTTGTGTAATGCCTTAAGTACAAAAACAATATTATACATAATATTGTCTTGTCTTTATGTGTGATGATGATAAGTCGTGCCAGACTTATAGAGTTGTACACTCTAGCAGGGTGTAGGGTTTCAGTGGATTGAGTGTTCATTATGTTCCATGATCTTGATGAGAGTTTTACTCCATAACCCTTGGAGTTTCCAAAGGTTTATACTTTAAAACCTAAATAGTGAAATTTTACATTTTTAGTCCTTGAGCTTCGTGAAAGTGACATATTAATAGAACATGTGCAAAGTGATATTTTGTTATTTAGTTAGTTCTCAAATATTCACTTTTTGTAATGAGTGTTATTAGAATAATCATTTTCACTTAAGTTTGTGAAATTACAAGTTTAGCCCTTATACTTTGTAAAGTTTACATTTTTAACCCATGTGTTTATAAAAATGACATTTAAGTACCTCAAGCTTATAATTATTTCATTTATAACTTTACTTTGTCAAATTTACAGTTTTGACACCATTGTTACCTTATTTACACTTTTAGTCCTTGTACTTTCAAAGTTGACACTTTTAGTCCTTATGAAATGTATATTTATATTTTTAGTACTTATAATATCAAATTAGTCAATAAATGAAAAAAAAATATTTCAAATGTACTGTTTTAATACTAAGTTTGCAGAAACTACAGTTTTGGTCCTCGTAGTTTACAAACTTTGCAAGTTTAGTCCTTTATATATAAAATGTTTATTTTAGGTCCTTGTAGTTCCAAATTTATAAAATTGAATCAAAATAACTTATATTTACTGTTTGTAACCTTAGTTTTCAAAGTTTATAGTTTTAACCCTTAGTTTACAAAGTTGGCAGTTTTAGTCCCTTAATTTTGTATCTTTTGCATTTTTAGTTCAAAACAACATTTTAGCTTATGAACTTATTCCAAATAGTTTTTCAAGTTCCCAGAAGCTTAGAAAAAGTGGTGTGAGCTTATTAGTAGCTTATTTGAGCTTATAGCTTAATTCGAATTCATTTTAAGTGTTATTGGGCTTTAGTGATCTGTTAAGGCCCATTGGGTCTTCTGTGGGTCCAGTGGGCTTCCAAATGGCAGGAGTGTTTCATGGGCTTATCTTGGGCCTTGCAAAAATGAGGAGGGGTTCTGGTGGACTGAGTAGCATGCCACATAGGGAGTTCAGTTTGATGGGCTTAAGCCTATTAAGGGTTGTGTTTATGTTTCTGTGTACGAGATAGGTGCTCAAGCTTTGAGCTTGTGAGGCAGCTTATACAAGCTTATGAGAGAGTGAGATTTGTGTAGCTCGTTTACTAGTGTTCCAAAGAATGAGTTTGCACAAAAATAAGTATACGTTACACGTATAGATTTCCCATAGCGAGACCAAAGTAAAGTGAATATATACTTGTTAAATACTTAGTATTTATATAACTGTTTTCACTTAGGGTGCACACGACATAAGGATCGTGTGATATTTATGATCTTAGAGTTTGTTTAAGCTTATTAGAAGTTCATAACTTCGTTTATATGTATTCTGAGATGTGAGGGAGAGTTTTTGTGAGGCATGAGCTTAACGAGACATATGATTAAATTAGCTAAAGGGTTGGTGTGGTATACGTATGAAAGTAAGACAATGAATTCAAAAATTGACTAAGTGTTGGAGTAGCTTACTACACCTTCAAAGGTGGGTAGATTTGAGGATGTGGAAGCAAGTAGAAAGCTTGTGGACTTGTATCTCGTTTCCTAGCACACCAAGCTCTTAGAAGGAGCTTATGGTTGGCTTGTGAGAGCTTGGGATCAGCTTATGGCTTATATCTTCCTCTCGGTAATGAAACAGTGAGCAAATATAATATAATATTCAATGAAACGAGTAGGGTAGGGTATAGGATAGCTTGATTGGACGCAAGTTGCACTTCCAAGTGTATATGGAGTCGGTTTCATGTGATGACGAGGCTTGGAGCTTCTAGATGTTGATTTAATTTCGTGTACCATGTTATACAAGTGAGCATGAGTAGTATGGAAGTCCTTTGGTCCTTGTGAGGTCATAAGAGCTAGTGTGAATGAGTTTAGAGGGGTGTTTGGGTCGCAGAAATATTAAAGGGTCCGTTTGGAATTGTAACGTGACCTAAACATGAGTTCATGATCGAGTAGTCATCTATAGAAGTTGTGCTTGAATTGTGATAGGGTTATGGGACTTTTAAAGTCATTTGGGAGACTTGTAGTGATTAAGAAGCACTTAGGAGTCCAAATGAAACAATACGTGACCAAAACATAAATAGATATGGTCGAATTATTTGGTATAAGGTCTTGTGGGTTTCGACAAAGCTTTAGCCTAGGTAAAATGACTCAATAAGTGTAATAATGGATTTCTATTCGCCTTGGGAGGTCTCATGCACGCTTGTGTGGGTTGTGACCATTTTAGGTGTACGTTTGTATATGTATCGAGACACAAGGAATGAGATAGGTCACGTTTGTGAGTCATGAGAGTTGTAAGTTGATGAGAAACACTTAGGAAGTCATTTGAGTGAGTTTGAAACTCATTAGAATCAATAGAAATGTGTTTTACATATTGAGACCAAAGTTGGGCACGTTTAGGATACGTGGTATACTCGTATAGCTTTGCTTATGTTTCACTGTTCATATATACGTATTATCTCCCAATAACTGTTGATCTCGATTCTTTTGGTTGCAAGGAATGAGATGGTGCATTTTATTCCATAGGTTGTGTGTCAGAATCGCGAACACGAGAGCCAAAGCAAACGTGCACAAACCTATGAATTCGTATAACTTATTTGTTATTGGGTTGGGCTTGTGTTGGGCTTATAAGTTCCTTTGGCCCAAAAGTAGTTTAAACATGATCCGTGTAGGAGTATTGGGCTAGTGTGTTTGGTATTGGGTCGCGTAGGCCCAATAAGAGTTGTGTAGTTAATCCTGGTCATGTGGGGCCCACTTGTGAATACTGTGGGTCCTACAGTGAATATTATATTATATTTGGTAGTTGTGGGGCCCACAGGGTGTACTTCAGTTGTGTGAGTGTTGTGGGGTCCACAGAGGTGTATTCCAGTTACGTGGAAGTTGTGGGGTCCACCAGGAGGGATGTGGGTCCCATAAATGTGTGTTGTAATTCGTACTTGTATTGTAGGGTCCACTGAGGTGAAAATCTCATATGTGGTGGTTGTGAGTGCAAAGTGTTGCACTTGTGATCAAAACTGATCCATAGTTGTGTTGTGCCTTGTCTAGGTCATTGTGGGTTGCGTGTGAGCTCATTCAAGGTAAGTGTGAATCACATAGCACATAATGATTCAGAGTTGCATAGTGTAAACAAAAGTTTAAAATTTTGCCTAAAAATGGGTGTATGAACAGTAATACATAATTACTTCATGTTTAGTGTTTGTTAATAATTGGGGTTTTTCTCAGGATATTACACTGTAACCTATGTTCAAACTCATTTACACTGTGTTCTCGAGTAAGAGTTAAGCAAGAAAATAAAAGAAAATGAAAGAAAATGAAAAGGAAACAAAAGATGTTGTTTTCTCGAGTTGTACTTAAGGAGGAAATGAAAAAGAAATAGAATGAAAAGTAGTGTTATTTTGTAGATTTTGAAAGTAAAGTGTTTCTTCCCACTTTTGGGAGGAAAATGTTTTCTTTACATTACTTTACTTTTCCTTAATAATAAAACTCAAGAACACAGTGTTAACATACCACATTTGCATATGTTATGTCAGGTCTTGTACAAACTACCTAATACTCTTGGCTTTCAATCGCATGTATATATGACCACAGACCACTTACCATTCTTTTCTATATCACAATCCCCTGACAGACTACCTTCCAACAACAATATGGATTGTCCCTCCATCAAAGTCTGTACCAACTTCCAATTCTAAAACCTAGACTTTGACACCCTTAGAGTATTCCCACTCTCATCCATGAAAGTCTACATACCAAGTAAATTTCCCTTTGTTTTATCCAACAAACCCTTGGTAACCCAGACATAAGCCTTGCATTCGCAATAATAATAATAATAATAATACTGAAGCGAATCCGAAAGTTCTTGATGACCCAAGACATTGGAGCACGTGTTGCTGCTCATATCTTTAGTAGGATTAGCTTTTCTATAGCTAGAGGAGTGGGAGCCCAATTAGTATCTCGGCTTCCCACTAACTTTTTGTAAATTCTTTGAGTTTCTAATATAGTGATGTTTATAATAATAATAATAATAATAATAATAATAATAATAATAATAATAATAATAAGAAATTATCTATATAAAGAAATAGATGTAAGAACATCTTGGTGTATACTCCCTGTAATAGTTGTCGTTGTCATCACTATTTTTCCCGATTGTGAACATATACATCTGATTGAGCATCCATATATTTTTTCAATCCAGCTTTCCACATGGAAATTACCTCACAAGTAATTGTATCATTGGAATTCATTGACTCATGTTCATATATCTTTTTCACTATAGCAACCGCAAAAGCAACATCATTACTATTTTCTCTTTACTTGAATAGTTCTCGTGCTGGGTGTTGCTCCCTATTACGTTTTGAATGATAGTCTGTAAACCTTGAATTGGTACTTCCTTTTGAACCAGCTACCTAACCAACATTCCCCTGAAGTTTAACCTCAAATGTATTATTCTTTTACTTTTCCACCTCAAACTCAAATTCATGTATCCTCCGCTCTCATTGAAACCCATAATCCTGCAAAGCACTACCTTTACAATAACGCCATAAAACCTCCAAAGCTGATAACTCACCATATATTGACAGTATCGCAGGAATATGCACTTGACCTTTGGAAACTCAAGCATACCTTGCTTTATACAAGTAAGCCAGCACAAAACCCCCACGTATACATAGTTGTCTCGAATTGAATCGATGATGATGGTGACTTACTCACTAGATTTGTAGGCTTGGTTGTATCCTCTGCTCAAAAAACCTAGACAGACTAAATCAGAAAACAACGTTCCTTGTCAAAGAGTGTCTTGTTTATCTCCTCAACCAACACATTTGGCTATTGTATCTCTGTAACACCCAAATATCTGGTGATCGACTCTTTGTACATTGTTTTGTAGACCTATGATTACAAGACTTAAGAAAATTACCTGTATTGAACTTTCTTTTAGTCTGATATTCTCCTAAATGCTTCCTACCCTTCAATGTCTTCCTAGTCATTGCCTGCCATCAAGAGTCTATTGATAAGGCGAAAAGTGTACCGCTTTTCGGGGGTCATTTAAGCCCTAAATCGTATTTATTTGATCATTTATTGCCCTAAATCGTTCCTTTTGGCATTTTAGGTACTTTGAAGAGAAATTCTGGAAAAGGAAGCATTTTAGACATTTTTGGAGCATTAAAGTGAAGAATTCGACAAAGTGCTAAAATCTGTTGAATAGTACTCCAGACGGCGTCAAGCATGGAGCTGACGGCGTCAAGTCTTGATAAGCCAGAACGGATTAAAGAGGGACGGCGTCAAGAAGGCCATCAAGAAACCCTAATCACGGCGAGGTGACAGCGTCAAGGCTATAACGTGACGCCGTCAGATCTGATTTATATATATATTCTCATAATTTTAGTCATTAGTGTGGAACTTATGTGGAACTTTTTAGAGAGAAACCCTAGACGATTTTTGTAGCTTTTTTAAGGGTTTTATACCCTTGGATCTCTCATGTTACATTAAAGATAAGTAATCAATTAATCATTCAATATGTCTATGTGTTGTTTGATTCTAGTTTACGCTTATCTTTTATTTAACATGCTAGGCTAGGTTCTCTTTGTGTTTGCTTAGATCTAATGAAACCTAACTATTGATTATTGATTGAATGGTGTGTTATTGATTGTATTGGATGAATGTTTATCGATGTTAGGCTTAAGAAAATTGGCAGACTTCCAATTGGTAACATGCTTGAACGTCTTAAGAAACATGAACCAAGGTGTACTAAGGTTATTTGATTGTATTTAATGCATGAGTGGATTCTAGTGATCCCATGTTAGGAGCTTCTTAGCCGGCTCGACATAGGAGTGAAGTAAGAGCTTATAGAGTTGGGGAAGTCCATACACACCCCCACGACCGTTATTAAGGAATACAATCCGTCATCCACGCAATTAATACACACTAATCAATCAGTAAAAGATAGTTAGGGAGTAAGGAAATCTAAGTAAACACACTTCTCTCCATATAGTTTTCACAAACATTTACTTTCTTGTTATTTTATTTTATTTGCATTAGTAGTATTTGGGTTAGTTGACTAGCAACTAATTCCGCCCACTCCTTCAAACCCAAGATTTTTACTTGCTTTCATAAAAATAATAAAATACAAAAAGAATCTTCCTTCACCCCTAGACCTATTAGAGTAGTTTTTCAATCCTAACGACACTATTCCCGCAGAGAACGATCAATCACCCGGTACTTGCCACTACACTATACTACATCGGTCAGGTACACTGCCTGGTGGGGATTGCAAGCTTCTCAAGATCCCTTGAGAAGTAAAACCCTAGTGCGTGGTCGCAATCCCGCGCATCATCTATATGCAATTAGCCCTCCTTGTTCCTGATGAAAATACCAGTGAACCCTTTATAACATTAATCCCGCCCAACTGCATCTTCACGGTAAAACCCTCTTTTTGAGAGAGACCAGCGATATAACGTTCTGTATCAATTCCGAACATACCTCGCATTGTCCAAAACAAAACGTGGCCCATCGCTCATCTGTACTAGAACCTTACCCGTCCCCGTACATGGCATTCCGTGCTATCACCCATCAGTAAACTACCAACGTTCTTCACAAATCAATCTTTTATGTATGTCATATGGTGTGAGCCTCTGAATCCATGATCCAATCCAGCAATTGCTGATTTTTATTGGTACAACCCCTCTTTAAATGCTGCTCAGAATTGCATATGTAACATATGGAAAACTAGAAGGGGGGTTGAATAGTTTTGCCGGTTTTTCGTTTAATTATCTTTTGAAACTTTCCGTTTAACCAAGGATATAAACTCAAAGACAATATATAATATGCAAGTATAAAGAAAGAAACGATCAAACCACAACACGAGTATTTATCGTGGTTCGGCTACAAGGACTCTTTTTCCTTGCCCTACGTCCACGCCCCGAGTATCCAACTCAAGAGTCTTTCACTAGTCAACAAGCTCCTTTCACCGGCGGAGAAAACCTTACACGTCGCTTACACGATTACCGACACTAAGCTAGATGTCGAGTTCTTTTACAAGGGTACAATCACTCCCGTTAGTCTTTTACAAGGGTACAACAACTCCCGTCACACTATGTATTTTAAGGCCTAAAATACTAATCGATCACAACTTGAATATGCACAATCAAATGAAGTATAAACTATACGAAGTATATACAATGTTAAGCTAACAAGTCTTGCAACGTTGTGTTGAGTACTTGTAACTTTTATATGAACTTGTGAATTTCTTTGCTATAAGAGAACTTCACACAAATGAAAATGTTAATGGGTTAGATGAATGATGTATGTGTAAAATATAATGAGAAGTGATGAAGGAAAAATCTAACAAATGGCTTGGTATTTATAGCAAGACTTCCAGCAGCTCTGGCGGATACGGCGGAACCCTCAGATGGGTTCCGCCCGTGTACCTTCAAGGTTCCGCCAGGTCTGAGAGTAAGTTTTGCAATAAATCATTCCAAACCAACCAAAGTCACATCAACTTAATTCTAGTCAAACACATATTTGTGTAAGAAGACTTATGGTGAGTCAAACACACAATCTTTCCTTAAATGCATATTGATGTGTTTGACACAAACTTGCCATAAATGGGATGTGACATTTCGATTTTAAGAAATATAAAAATGTTGTGTTATATATGAAATGTAAATGTAGCAAATGTCTAATTATGTAAGTCTTTAAACTCAAATTATGTTTTACTTAAAAATTAAAGTTTACACTTTGTCATTAACAAAACTTAGCAAAGATCGTAAAATATAAATAACGTTTTTAGGCGATATTTTAGTGTTAAAACTTAAAAAAAATTGTTATATTAAACTTGTTTTACTTAAGTGATGAAAATCATTTAAAGTTTATAAGTTTATATATCTTCTCCCCCTTTTTGTCAAAACAAAAAGAAGAGTAGCGAAGCGGAATTATGCACGTGCTCCCCCTTGGTCGATACTCCCCATAAAAGGAGTGCCAAGATGGGAAACATGGATTTTGAACCTACAAAAAATGGTTAGTTGGTGATAATGACATATAATCAACCTTGTTGGCACCACACTGTATGAGAATAGAAGCAACCACAAGCACAACTCATATATAACCAACCAACAATGCAAAAAAAATAGTAGAAAAAGATATCATTCCAAGTAAAATTTGACTTTATAAAAGTCAAAGACAAGAAATGAAAAATATCATCCTACTTCTAAAAATAAAAATAAAAATTAAAAATAACCTAGAAATAAAAGAAAAAGAAAATCCTACTTCTATAAGTAGAAGTAATTTAACACTTCCTAAATGGGGCAAAAGGCTTCCAAACTTGCTCTAAGATTGGTTTGGGTGGGAAAGAGCATCCAAACGCTCAATGATGTGTTGTATAGCAAAGCGGGTTTCATCTTGAAATTGGTGAAGCAACATTTTGATATTTTCACCTATTTTGAGCATTTGCTCACATTGTGAGCAAACATGGTGATGAGTGGGTGGAAATGGGTCGTTTGATGATGGTGGTGGTGGTGGGTTGTTGTTGGTTTCTTGAGTGGATGATGGGTTTTGTATAGAATCAAGCAAGGTGTTTTGTAGTTCCATTGCTTGATAGAAGTGATTTTCGACCATACTTTGAATTTCCTCATAAGAAGGAAAGAAAGACTCAAAGAATTGGGATTGAGAATGTGGTGGAGTTGGGTGATCATGGTTTTCAAAGTGAGGTTCTCCATATAGAGGACCATGGATGTCTTTGAAGATTGGGTGAAACAACAATGGTTTTGGTTTTTCATTTGTCAAAGGTGGTGGATTTGTTGATCTTGGTGGACGATCATTGAGATCTTGTACAAAAGGATGTGGTGATGTTGGAGGAGACCCAAATAACTCCATTGGTTCAAGTTTAGGTAGTGTTGGTGGTGATGGAGTTTTGGTTGTTTGGATTGGTGCACTTGGTGGAGTTGGGTCAATGGGTGATTTTGTTGGTGGTGCAGTAGTGAGCTCATTGGGTCCCTTGGGTGATGGAGATGGAGATGCAAGGTTTATAAAAATGTTCATTTTTGATGGGTGAGGAAAATTCATCCGAAGATGAAGAACTTAGGATGATTGTTTGGTGTGAATAAATTGGTTTCACACTTATGCGGGTGATGAGACGAAAAGTGTTACGCTTTTAAGGGGTCATTTTAGCCTTAATTCATATAAATGTGATCAAATATTGCCCTAAATCGTTCCTTTTGTCATTTTAGGTACTTTTGAGAGGAATTCTAGAAAACATGCATATTTGGACGTTTTTGGAGCATAAAAGTGAAGAAAACGACAAAGTCTCAAAATAAGCAGGAATTACTACCTGACAGCGTTAGAGTCACAAGGTGACGCCGTCAGCATACATTGACAAAAGAGTGAAAACCAATTTTCAAATGACGGGCCAGAAAGATTTGGAACTTTTACACCTGACGCCGTCAGGTGTTATATGGTGTAGGCCGTCAGGTTATAATTTAAAGAGTGACGGCCCAGAAGGAAATAGAGAGTGACGGCGTCAGAAGTGGATCTAGGCCATCCGAGAAACCTAATGGCGGCGAGCTGACGGCGTCAGGCTCTATAACCTGACGCCGTCAGAATGTAAAATCTATATATAGTTTTCTATTTTTCATTCATTTGGGTGGAACTTTGTGGAGAACTTTTGGCACCAAACCCTAGACGAATTTTCTGTACTTTTTAGGGTTTCCAATCCTTGGAACCCTCATGCTTAATTAAAGATAAGTCTTCACTTCAATTCAATCAATATGTCTATGTGTTGGTTGACTATCTCTTTTGCTTATCTTTTAATTAACATGTGTAGCTAAATTCTCTTTGTGTTTGCTTAGATCTAATGAAACCTAACTATTAATTATTGGTTAATTGATGTGTTGTTGTTTGTTGGGATGATTGTTCCATCAATGTTAGGCTCAAGAAAACTGGCCAACCTCCTTTATGGTAACGTGCTTGAACGTCTTGGGAAACATGTAGCCAAGGCATACTAGGCTATTAAGGTAGTATTTAACGCATGAGCCACTGTTTACAATCCCTATGGTTGTGCCGTGCATGGCATAGGAGGAGATAAGAGCTCATAGAATTGGAGAGATATGTATGCCACTCCATGAGTTATTAGGAATACACCCTTCATCCACACAAGTAACATACATATCAATTAACCGGTAAAAGATAGTTAGGGAGTAATGAAGTCTAAGTAAACACAACTTTTCTCCATATAGTTTTCACAACCAAATAGTTTAGTTATTTTATTTTATTTGCAATTGTAGTTATTTTGGGTTAGTTGACTAGCAACTAATTCCGCCCACTCCTTCAAAACCGAGATTTTACTTGCTTTCCTAAAAATATAAAAATACAAAAAGAATCTTCCTTCACCCTTAGACCTATTAGAGTAGTTTTTCTGTCCTAACGAACACTATTCCCTGTGAGAGAATGATCAATCCCCCGTACTTACCACTATCCTATACTACATCGGTCAGGTACACTGCCTGGTGGGGTTGTAAGCCTCTTGAGATCCCTCGAGAGGTAAAACCTGTTGTAAGGTCACAAAACCACGCATCAGCCGGTGGTTCTCCGAGTGGGTCGAGATGGTTGAGAGGTGATTGTTGACTTAGTCATTGTCAAAGTTGTGGTTTAGAAGCTTTAAGAGAAGGGATTATGATGGTGATGGTGTGAATTGAAGTGTTCTAAGATGGTTAAATTTATAGGGTGGAGGAGATGTTGGAAGGGGTGTTTGGATTTGATGTTCAACCATACAAATATTGAGGTTTCTAATGATTTGGGTGAGTTATGAATGTTGTCAAATCAATTGGAAGTCAATCCAATGAAGGTGATGGAGTAAGATGACAAAGATTTGCACTAAATGCTTAGTGGTCTTGTCAAATTGGTTGGGAGAATATGTTCCACGGATTGGAAGGATCCTTTGGGAGGGTTCCTTCCCTTATGGATGAAGGTTCCTTGAGTTTGTTATGGCAAATTTTGATTTTTGGCGGGAAATGGCTTCCTATTTGTTTTAGAGGCTAAGAGTGACCCTAGTATGCTTAACAACTAATATGGAATAGGTTTCTTTCTAAAAAGTATGGTTTGATGTTATGTGGAAGTTGGAATTTTGAAAACGGAAACTAAAAAGTTTGCAGGCAAATGGCGGAACCCTGCGACATCAAGGGCGGGACCCTTGTGAGGGTTCCGTCTGATCCGTTGGGCCAATTCTGGGTTACCCAAAATTTTGTACTGGCGGAACCCTGTTAAAGGTTCCGCCAGTTTTGCCAGACACCAAAAACCATACAATCCGTGTTTTCGAACGTCGAGACGATTTTCAAATTTTCCGAAAACTCTTAAAAATGAAAATTTATCACATATCTGATTAGGAAATGCAAAAAATGGACATGTAAACACACATACCATAGGACTTTGATCGGGGGCTAGCGAATTTCACTATACTTAGTGAAATTTTTCATAATCTTGAAAATTTGACAACATGCCAAATGTTGTCGTCCTGCATGCATTGTTAGTTCATACATGTCCTAAACAAGTTAAACATCCATACAAACACATAAATCCATAACACAGATTGTTTAAACGACCAAATTGTTCAAATAGCACCTAGTGTCAAACACTCCTTCTCACACGCTCTCATTGACGATCTACTTTCTTCTTGAGCTTGCCAAGGAACCTCCCAAGACATTTGAACATCCCCTTCATTTGCTTGAACTCCGCTGACTCATTAGGAATAGTTGGAAGTTGTGAAATGTATTCTAGAGGTGGAAGCCTAGAGTTGGGTAAGCTCTCATCTTCACTCATTGAAGATGATGATGAGGAAGTAGGAGGATGGGGGCGTTTCCCTTGGGTTTTGTAGACTCTCTTATCACTAAGTGGGACAAATGTGTGAGGGATGAGAGAGTAGTCTAGGCGGAGAACTCTAGGAGTTGGAGGAATAGGAGCAATGTTCCTATAGAGACGAGTCAATAGCATTCCATACGGCATAGCCGTTGTGCCTTGCACGGGAATGTCGGCCATTCTCTTGGCCATGTAGTAGGCAAAGTTGAAGGGTTGCCTAACGGACAAGGAGTATAGCATGTTGCAAAGGCAAACATTGATATGATCCCGGTTTCCTATGGTGCTAATGACATTGGCTCTAAGGAGTTCTTCCCATTTCTTGAATTGGGGCTTGAGTTCATTGAGTTCCATACCATATGGGTCCTTGTTGACCTCATTTCCGGTACGGGTTCTCCTAGTGGTGGTGGTCCTAATGAAGAGGTGGTCACGAAGTTCATCCTTGGACACAAGAGGGGTATCATAGGGATGGATGCGGTCAATGAGTGTATCAAGAGTTGAGAGGGTATGCTTGTCGGAGTAGATGCAAGTACCACGGTTTGGGACACCTAGGATTTGCGAAAAGTCATTGAGAGTGAAGGAGTATTGATGACCACTAGCTATGAAGTTAATAGACATGCGACCGTACTCATCCGTGGAGAGAGTGACGGATGCATAGAATTCTAAAATGAACCTAGGACAAATAGGCTCGTCGATTTCTAAGAGACAATCAAAGTTGATAGTTGCAAGTTCCGCGGGTAGGTTTGTACCGGCTACGAAGGATGGATCAATGGTTCTACCCTCGTGGACATAACATTTTTCTAAGGCTTTGAAGATGTTGATTTGGGCTTCGGTAAGGCCTTTGGTTTTGTGGTGTTTTGGTAGGTACTTAATGGTGTCCTTGTGGTCGTAATGAGTCACGGGAGGCATGATGATTCCTAGAAAAATAAAATTTCACATTTTAGTCTTAAGTTAGCGACTATAGTAATGTGGATGTTCTAGTGTGTGCCTATATGAAAACAATGTGGAGGTGCGGTTATCTTGACTCATTTTGATGCTTAAAACGTTTTATAATGCAAATTTTGTTATAAAACAAAAGACAACCCAAACGCTCCTAGTTCAATGTAGCTTCATTTGAATGTACCCGAAAATACATATTGGTTATGTATTCCCTTTAGCATTCAAGAGACATTATGCAAGTGATGTTTTGAACATAACGTTTTTATTTTGTATTCACAATGTAAGACGAAAAATATTTGTCCTATTTGTGAGAAATTTTTGCAAAAATTTGACATGGGGTGTTTTATCAAACATGTTTATAACTAGTAAGAATGCAATTCCTAACTATGGGGAACATGATCAGTTTTGTTAAACACCTAATTTCATGCATGAGTTTCTCAAGTTAATGCATAACCCCAAGTTTATGTTTTTGTGCAAAAAAAAAATAGAATTCCTAGACTCAGATCAGGAGTGTAATAATGTTTAGAATACTTACAATGATGATTGATGAGCAATGTGAATGAAGGAAGGATCAAAAATTCGTAGGTGTGGATGAGTGGTGAAGTGAATAGTAGCAGTTTGGAAGTGGTGGTATGAGATAATGGGTGTTTGGTTTAATATAAACTAAGAAAAAGGTGCTGCAGGTCGGCGGATACGGCGGAACCAAAAAGAGGGTTCCGTCCGTTTTGTCGCAGGGTTCCGCCGACTCTGCTGAGAAAAAAATTTTATTTATTTGTTTTGATTTTTGTGATTTTTGTTTAATGTTTAGAACTATAATGTAGATTCCATAAGTCCTAAGCCTAGCCTAAGAAGGTTAAAAGGTTCTCGTTTAAGAGGTTTTGTGAGAATGTCGGCTATGTTGTCTTCGGAAGAAACTTTCTCGGTTGAGATGTTTCCTTTTTGGATGTTGTCACGAAGAAAGTGATGACGGATTTCGATATGTTTAGTTCGGGAATGTTGGACGGGATTTTTACTAAGATCTATGGCTCCTTTGTTGTCGCAAAGAATGGAGATGTCGTTTAGTTGAATTCCGTAGTCGACAAGAGCTTGCTTCATCCAAAGAGCTTGTTCACATGCCTTTCCGGCCGAAACGTATTCGGCTTCCGTTGTTGAGATAGCGAGAGCCGTTTGCTTCTTAGAGAACCATGAGGTGAGACAATGTCCAACAAAAGTACAAGTACCACTCGTGCTTTTTCTATCAACATAGTCACCGGCATGATCCGAGTCGGCATACACTATGGTGTCCATTCCCGTTTCTTTGGGATAC
>LBNU01029780.1:202419-226183 GCA_014162995.1 Artemisia annua
ATATATATATATATATACTATAATACTATATATATATATATATATATATATATATATATTATATATATATATAGTTTATATATATATATATATATATATATATATATATATATATATATATATATATATATATATATATATATATATATATATATATATATATATATAAAATTATGCAACTTCACTGGTACAAAAGATATGTTTATGTTTAATGGTGCTATAGGCTAACGGAGTATTATTTTTTACACTATGTAAAAGCTATGAAAGAGCTTATAAGATTTTGATTGGAGAAATGTGATGTTGTATTAAAATCTCCATATTATTTGATGATTACATAGAAAGTGCAATCTAAGCACATGTGGTCATAAACTAGAGTTTATGAGCCAATATTATTTTATTGAGTGGCATGACCGGTTGGACCATCCCAGGACAATGATGATGCGAAAATATAGAAGAATCCTGAGTTTCTTCAAAGATAGATTTGATTGTTCTCAGAGGAAGTTAATTGTTCATACATCATCACCATGGTAAAGTGAGGACTTTGTCCTATAAAGTTTTGGAAAGAATATAAAGGGGATGTATTCAGGCCTATACATCTGCCATGTGGATCATTTTGAGTTTTAAAATCGATGCATCATCAAAATGATTATCAAATACGCAACTTAAAGTTAGCATGATTAGTGGCTCAGCTTATAAAATGCGAGCACGGTTTTCCAAATTATATTATTGAGAATGGTGGTGAATACTTTCAAGTATTGGGCGATTATTGGAATAAGTGTTGAACATAAAAGTAGCCCATGTTTATACGCGAATTGCTTTTGTTGAAACGTTCATAAAACGTCTTCAGTTGATTGCAAAGCCAATAATATTATGAGAACAAAACTTTTAGTTTATGAGGCATGTTATGACATATGAATTCGCATCTTGCCAACAATTAATAATGAATTCTCCCTATTAGAATGGTTTTGGTCACAACCATATGTTTCCCATATAAAGTTTTCTGTAAGTGTGCGGAACCTGTATTGTAAATCCACCACAACACACACAAGGGATGTTGAACTTGAAATACATTCAGAGGAAGAATGAGCAGCGAGAAATTTGGAATGAATTATGATAATATAAATGTTGATCCTCACATTAATGAATATGAACTTAAAGTTCAAGGGACAAATAACATTCCAGATCTAGTAAATGCCAGACATGTTTAGTGACCTAAAGAAGTGACTAGATCATATATACGCTGCTAGTGCTCCAATTATAATGTATGTCCCAACATGACAACCAATGATTGGTAGTGAGTCTATGGCATGGCTGCAGCATGATAGACTAATCGACTCCAAGTAAAAGTCCTCGAATGAATAAACAAAATGGAGCAAGAAAATTAAGATGGTCGAATCGAGGTAATAAAGACCCTATAATAGTCTCTTAAAGAGAAACTAGACATGAATATTATTGAAAACCCCGGGTAAGTGAAAAACTTTGAGATCTCAACGAATGATAGAATATAATGTCTAGTAAAGTATGGAATCGAAAAGAACTAAAACGACGTCGATAATATTTTATATAATAATGCGCATGATAAATACAAGGTGAGGATCTTGGATATCTGCAAAAAGTGCATTTTTATAAATGAATGGCCAAAGGATGTAAAGACGCAAAGAAGTAATGAAAGAATGAAGTCTCTTGTGACGAGACATGGTTATTGGGACTTGAAGTCCATACATATGAATGTGTAAATTATTGGATATGCATGGTCTTTATGAGGAAGCGAAGTTAAAGTATTGAAACTTTTGTATTTAAGGCATGACTAATGGCACACAATATTTTTGTAAAGGCATGGAAATAATCATAAGGAAACATGTTCTCATGTGGTGGATCTAATAATGTATTTAAGTCTGGCAATACAATAGTAATTGATATGCGTCTAAATGTTAATGAATAGAGCTCATTTTATGTTGAGATTCCTTAAGGAATATAGAATGCATGGAGCACGTGTCATGATTTAAAATTCTCGAGAATAATAATTGATCAAATTGAACCACATAATATTTCAATATTTTCAAGGTACAGAGGATATGAGTTTATATTTCACTAACCCATCAAATACAAGTTTATTTGGTTTTGCAGATGCAGGATATATGTCTGACTCTCACAATGGTCTATCTCAAAACGGATATGTATTTACAAGTAGAAGAACAACAATATCATGGAGTTCAATAACGCAGACAATCTCAGCAACGTCACCCAACAATGCTGAAATTCTAGCGATCCATGAAGCAAGTCAAGAATGTGTTTGGTTAAGAAGTGTGATACAATACATACGTAGATCATGTGGTATTTTTCAGAGAAGGATGCACCAATAATTTTGAATAAAGATAATGTAGCATGCATTGCTTAACTTAAAGAAGTTCATTAAATCGATAATTTGGCGGGATCTATTTACCAAGGCACTTCATATCTCAGCATTTAGGAAGCTAAGTTACAACATTGGGATGCTTCGACTCAACGATCTCAAGTGATATAATCATTAGAGGGAGACAATACGCGCTGCACTCTTTTTCCCTTAGTCATGGTTTTGTCCCACTAGGTTTTCCTGACAAGCTTTTTAATGAGGCAACATTTTCTAAGCGTATTAACAATATTGACATCCAAGAGGGAGTGTTATGAATAATTATATGTGGATGTCCATATAACCCATAATAGGCCCACGGCCCGTGTTAGCTATTAGGATTTTGCTCTAATGTTTGTTATATATACTCTTAGGATCTTCTAGTTAATGATAAATTGAAGAATACTTTTCATTCCATCAATTCTTATTCACAACAGAAAACTCTTTCATAGTATAAATATAACATTTTTTAAGCTTGACTTTTTTTTTTCAAAAAATCTATCTAATTGAATAAATAAATAATTAAAATTATGTAATTCGGGTTATTCAGTTCATTTTAATCAAATCTGAATTCGGTTCGGTTTAATTTTCGGTTTTACCCAGAATTTTTTTTAGCCAAATTGAATAAACGGAACAACCTGATAACTGAACCAATGAACACCCTAATCTCATGTCTTATCCACACCTTTTTTAACCCGAAGCCTATTCATTACAACCTGATTGAAAAACCACTCTTGTGATATATTTGCCTCGTGCTCACGCCACGTCGGCGCAGTTCGTGTTTTGTAAATCACGACTGTGCAAATTGAGTGATCTCACAAATTTAACCATACTGAGTGTTTATTGTATGAATTATATTTGTATTCCCATTCATGAGGTGATTTGGTTATGTATCGGCGCCTGAAAAGCTTTAGGGTATTGTCAAATGTTTTTAGTATTTAACTTATTGAAAATCACGTCTATTCCTGATGTTCGCATCAGGATAGCATGGTCGACAGCCTTTTGTTATCTCCACTATTAGATCATGAAATGAAATTTATTTTGTTCTCTTGGATTGCCTCGGGATATGTAATAGCTAAGTGTGGAGGGATTTGATAACGCTCAATTTATACATATATTTAGTCGTATTATTCATTGTTTTATTATAATTTCTCGTGAACTTTCGATACTTAATATGTGAAAATATATTTGAGGTTTACTTGAAAAAACAATCGTGAAAGAAATAGCAAATGGAAGTCCTTATCTAAAAAAAGTGCATGGTTTGGCCTAAAGTGCAAAAGACGCTAAGTATTGAAGTTATAAGCCACCAAGTGCGCCGGTTTTTCTCACAAGTGCGGTGTACTTGTCTCAATGGTCAACCATGAAGACCAAGTCAACTACCATTAAAGCTCGTGTCCAAACACCCCAAATAAAGGAAGTGCACCAGTTTTACTTCCCAAGTGCGTCGCACTTCCCCTGCAATTATGAAACTTTGGCGCGCTTGTTTTGGTTCCCAAGTGCGCCGCACTTTCCGTGTTTGATCATTTCTAAGCTTATTTATACCACCCTATTTCACTTAAGAATAAGGCATTACCACCCAAATTGGAAGCTACGTTTTTCTCTCCCCAATTCCAGTAAACAACACCATCATTTTGAAGAGGAAGAATCAAGGAGAACATAGTTGCTGAATTTGGGAAATTGGTGAATGGTATTGGGTTTGCTCATGACACTTGTGCAATCTTTGTATCCATTTTACCAAGGTGTATGACTACTTTTACTCTTTATTTTGCTACTGATATCATGAAATCATTTGCCATGTTAGGCAAAACTCTTTATGTTTGTTTGGATGAAGTGATATAATAAAGTGGCGTTTGGTTATAATTGGTTTCATTGCAATTTCTCGCTTATGTTAAGATTCTTTTCTGCATGAGTTTTGTTATGTATGTTTACCTTGTTTGAGTGTGTATGCTAGTTGAAAAATATCGAAAGAGTCAACTAGTTTATATCCATTGGCAAATGTTTATCTATGAATAATTGCACTTTGGCTGGAGAGATCCGTTTATGTAATTTGGTAAACAACTAGACCCGTGTGTGATTACTAGCATTGGTATTTGACTAAATTGATTGTCTTTGCTAGAATATATATAAGTCTTGAATTGGTTGGTTGAGTCTAATGCATCATTTATATGAAAAATGATTTTGACGAGAATTGTATACTTTTGAATCATAGTCAAGGATTCGATGAATCTAACATTTGTTTTTATAACCAACTAGTTTATTGACTCGTGAATTCACGGGGTTAATGGAAAACCGTGAAATCTAGTCTTTTGTATTAGTTTAGTTCATACTTATTTATTTATATAGTGATTGTAAGCTTCTCCTCTAAATATGTTCCTGAAATAAGAAATGTAAGGCTAATTCACAATAAGGATTGTACTAGATTTCTTTAATAAACTATTAGACTTCTCTCCATAGCAAACATCAAAAAGTATGGTGTCAAAAATGTAGATGTACAAGATAAAGTATGAGGATGTAAAATAATTATTGAAGGTGACATTGACAAGATAGGAGAGTAGGTAAGTTGAAAAGGAAAAAAAATGAGAGAATGGGTGATAGTCTAATAGATGATTAGGTGTGTTAGACAAGTCGTTGGAGCGGAAAAATTGTAAAAGTATTTGATTGTCAATTTGTCATATGATAGACATATATTTCATTAGTACATTCCAGCTTTTTGTAATTGTCGCCTTGTTGGTCACAATAATGTATTTATTCCACATAACTATAAATGTAAATTAATGGACTTACAAAGTTGTGATTGTTTTGTTATTAAGCTTATGTATACAAATGATTAACCAAATATTTATTATCGTTTAAATGTGTTCATTTAGTAGACTATTTATTTGTCGAATGTGATTAGAATACAAAGCTTTTGCTTCACTGTATTATACGATCATTATGATTGTTGTAGTTGTTTTAGCATAAGTACTTATTTTACAGTCATGGGTCGTGCTTATAGCACGACCAAGAAACTTTACTAGTTTAACAACAAAGAATTGTATTAAATGTACAGATGCCAACACGAATTAAGAAATGTCAAGGCTGCTACAAACAACCATCGAGGGTGGGCTTGTGGCTGTCGACCAACAAGATCCTTTTGTCATCAAGCTCAGTTGTGAATTTAGAAATCACATTAACGTGTGTCCAAGTTAAAACTACTATTAGTTGTTTTCTTATTGCTTATAACAATTTTTCGTCTATAATCATACAATCAAATGTATCTCATAGATACTAGCTAGTATGATTTGTCCCTCAGATCTCTTGGATTCATCCCAAGATTTATATAATGTCCAAATTAGAGATATGACGAATCATGATACAATATTATATGTAAATATTAAAGGAATTAACTTCTATCTTTTATGTCGAACTTTTAATAGTCTAGTAGATTAGAGAAAATGATATGAACACTCATATAGAGGTTTTTATGTCGATAATCAAATGGGATCTTATGAATGCTTGATGCCACAAATAAGTTGATCACGTGTATTTGAAATAATAGTAAATAAAATACTTAATGTTGAATATAAGTTCAAGAACTCCAATGAAATGATTAATTTGTTCTAGATTTGATACCTGACCACATTTTCAATTTTAGGTTAAAATAAAATTCAAAACTAATCAAATTGAGCAAAATCTCTTATATAATAAAGGAAAAGAAAAAAATAAAATAAAAAATGCATGTTTCGTATCAATCAATAAAATAGTTCGAATTTAAGATCAAGGCTTTCTATTGGCTAATTGAAATGCCAAAATGTGTTTCAATCACTAGCATGTCGACTGATTTACGTCCACGAATAAAACCTACAATTGAATTTGCTATAAGTGTCCATGTATGAAAAAAAAAAAATAGTCTACCCATATTTTGCGCGAAACCAAATTCGATCAAACAAATTATATACTCCCTACGTCTCAAAATTATTGTCCATATATTTTTTTTTCAAGATGTTTCAAAATAGTTGTTTAGTTTTCTTTAAGTAAAACTAGAGAATATAATAGAGAAATATTCTTTTTAAGCGGTTAAAAACTAAAGAAGCCACATTTTTATTAAACTATGTGATTTTTGTCTCGTGACAATTATTTTGATACGAGGGAGTACCATGTTATCGTGAGTACATTTCTCGAGACTTTTATCTTGAATTTTCAATTCAGATAAAATAGGAGTACGAGGATAACCAAAGTGTGCCACCTGTGAAACTAAACACATGCATGCAAAATACTACAAGTAGCTGGCCTTAGTTTCTGTCCTTTACTACTCATACACCAACACGTGTGACATAGAACACTAACGTGTCAGTGTGTCAAATTTCACTACTCCTTGAACCACTTTCACTATTTTCATCGCACATACAAAGATATACACACTTGCAAACGCAAAGTAACCTTAAAGAGCTAGAAAGAAAAATGGGACATAATTTAGAGACAAGATCATTTTCGGACGAGGTGAGAAGCTACAACAACAATGCTGGAAATATGTTTGATTTAGGACATCCTCTTCTTAATAGGATTGCTGGAAGCTTTGTTACGGCTGCTGGCGTATGTTTTTTGCTCTTAAATATTTTTGTTATTCTTTTCATCAGTTATTATGATGTATGTAATGTAAACACATAAGGACTGCAGATTGGTGCTGTTCAGGCCGTTTCGAGAGAAGCATGTTTTACTGCTCTTGAAAGTCAGTTCTTTTCATTCCTTTGCTATTTCTATATAAAATAAGTTACTACTAGTAACTAGATAAAATAGGCATTGTTTAGAAATTGGAACGAGGAGTTGCCCTTAAAAAATTGAGGTTTGGTCCAATAAAAACTCGTGAACAAGTGTAGGATATCTCGAGTGTATTTAGGAAACAAAAAGATACTAATATGTACATTAAATGAACTAAAAAGTACGAAATGGTTTCATGAATGATGAGATAACTAAACAATCACTAGAAACACAATTATTTTGAACCGGGCGCATTTTGGGAAAAGCGGGATTTTTACGGAAGTTAGCACTATGCATGGGATATTTCATATGTATCCTGGAGTCCGGGAACCTATCTAGTTTCGCGCCTATGTGCAATAGCCAACTATGCATGTTATCATCAAACTTGCTAGATATAGGATGTGTCATTGGTGTTGTCGTTTGGGTGATGTTAGTTTGTATAGGAATTCATGGAGTTATGAATTTAATAAACATGTAGTCGTTTTTCTTTAAATTCTTGTTCTTGTGAGTTTTAAAAGAGCTTAAGGGTGTTTGGATGTGCCTATATATTTATTATTGTAATTTGAGGTTACAGAATTAATTTATAATGCATCGACAATTATTCCACAATCATAGGAATCATATTTTCTGGTGAAAACCAATATATAATGCTTTTAATTTGTCAACTTTTCACTTCTACCTGAACAATGAGTATTTCGACCTTCTTAAATCGCTTATAGTATGATTTAAAAAAAGGTAATTCAATGCACATTATGCTAAATGGTTTAGAGGTTATGATGTTGACGTGAATGGTGCACATTTCGTGTACTGAATTGCTTTCCGATGAATATGATCAGATGCAAGTGGAGACAGGACCGATGTCACTATTCCAAAAAAGAACAATCATTTCAGAGGTCTTACAGGTGTGTATGCTTTCACATCTTGTTTTTTTCCTACCATTGTTCACCTATAATGTGCCATGAAGGTTACGGATATTACTGATTTTCAGGGGAAACCAACAGAAGTTCTATTGAAGGCTTGGTATGTTCATTACTCCTAATGGTTCACTTTTGCAGCTAATAATGTGTAGTGTAGAAGACACGAGGTTCTGCTGTATATTTATGTATGGGAGACAATTATGGTCCAACTAATTCTAGTTACTGCCTTGATTTTAACTTTTTATGTTGTTTATGTTTCCTCTTAAATTGTCAAGTCATGGTGTCATGTAAAGGGGGGAAATCACTGTTGAGGCAGGTCGGGTAATGGGTCAATTGTCAAATTGGGTTTTTTATTTTATTTTTATTTTTTTTATTTTTATTTATTATTTTTTTTTTAATATATATTTTAAAAAATGATCAAAAGGCTGAATTAATGCGGGTTAAAACAGTTTGGGAAGGTTTTGAGGGATCTGCCAATATTTTTTGTACCTAGTACATTTTTTCATGGGTGTTTGTTTAAGCTTATATGTTGACTTATGAGCTTATTTGATTTCAGTTTATATGTTTTAAGTCTAATTTTCTGGCTAATTTTGAGATACATGGGCTTATATAAGCTCGTTGTATCACAAGAAACTTGTAACTTGTAAGCCCGTAAGCCTCAAAATTTAGGCCTATTAAATAGAGCCAAAATCAAATAAGCTCATAAGCCAATATATAAGCTTAAACAAACACCCAAGGGTATTTAACTCTGCTGACCCAGAAGCCTCAAAGTTAGCCGAAAAATTGAGGCTTATGAAATATAAGCCAAAATCAAATAAGCTCATAAGCTAATATATACCTGAGGCATTAGACAGCTACAGGTGGTATTTAACTCTGCTGACCCATTTAACTACATTTTTAGCTTAATTTTGACCCAGTGGAGGCAAGTGTGATACTACCCAAACCAACTTAAATTTTGAAGTTAACGCGTCTAAAGTGTCGCCTCTAGTGAGTCCACAATGTAAATCGCTAATCGTTGATCTTGTTAAGCAGTAAAATAATACAACTATAGTTTATTGTGTAGTGGACATGAGTAGATATATATTAAAGAATACTACATGTGCTAGTTTGGCCATAAATTTCCAAAGTATGCATGTTAAATAAAAATAGCTTTCCCTTGTACAACATTCTCTAAAAAGGAGATAATACTTATTTTCAAGCAAATAGGTGACTGAGAAAATGCTTCCTTTAAACTAACATTATGGTCCACCGTGAGGGAAATATGTTTTCACTAACATTCAATTCATGTCCCAGGTGAAGACCACAGGAAAAGAATCCATACAATGGGGTAATCAATTGCTCCAACATTCACTGATAAAAAACGCACATTTTTTATGTCACAGCTTAGTTAGTATATTCCTTTGTTAGTTATTAATTGGTACGACGATTGACGTTTTCTCTCAGGTGTGGCTGCTGGAATGTATTCGGGTCTCACTTATGGTTTGAAAGAAGTAAGAGGAGTTCATGATTGGGTAAGTTATCTGNTTGTTTAAGCTTATATGTTGACTTATGAGCTTATTTGATTTCAGTTTATATGTTTTAAGTCTAATTTTCTGGCTAATTTTGAGATACATGGGCTTATATAAGCTCGTTGTATCACAAGAAACTTGTAACTTGTAAGCCCGTAAGCCTCAAAATTTAGGCCTATTAAATAGAGCCAAAATCAAATAAGCTCATAAGCCAATATATAAGCTTAAACAAACACCCAAGGGTATTTAACTCTGCTGACCCAGAAGCCTCAAAGTTAGCCGAAAAATTGAGGCTTATGAAATATAAGCCAAAATCAAATAAGCTCATAAGCTAATATATACCTGAGGCATTAGACAGCTACAGGTGGTATTTAACTCTGCTGACCCATTTAACTACATTTTTAGCTTAATTTTGACCCAGTGGAGGCAAGTGTGATACTACCCAAACCAACTTAAATTTTGAAGTTAACGCGTCTAAAGTGTCGCCTCTAGTGAGTCCACAATGTAAATCGCTAATCGTTGATCTTGTTAAGCAGTAAAATAATACAACTATAGTTTATTGTGTAGTGGACATGAGTAGATATATATTAAAGAATACTACATGTGCTAGTTTGGCCATAAATTTCCAAAGTATGCATGTTAAATAAAAATAGCTTTCCCTTGTACAACATTCTCTAAAAAGGAGATAATACTTATTTTCAAGCAAATAGGTGACTGAGAAAATGCTTCCTTTAAACTAACATTATGGTCCACCGTGAGGGAAATATGTTTTCACTAACATTCAATTCATGTCCCAGGTGAAGACCACAGGAAAAGAATCCATACAATGGGGTAATCAATTGCTCCAACATTCACTGATAAAAAACGCACATTTTTTATGTCACAGCTTAGTTAGTATATTCCTTTGTTAGTTATTAATTGGTACGACGATTGACGTTTTCTCTCAGGTGTGGCTGCTGGAATGTATTCGGGTCTCACTTATGGTTTGAAAGAAGTAAGAGGAGTTCATGATTGGGTAAGTTATCTGTCTGTTTGCAAGTTGACTAGTATTTCCTTGGATTCATATGTGAGTCGACCGTATGTAATTAACTCGGTATGTCACTCTTTATGTTGGAGCTGCATTAGATATTGAACTTTTTATAACGCTGCATTCCTACACAGCTTTCCGTAATATAATATTCTATTGAATAGATGGGTGATCCTTAACATGTCACTTAGAATGCAGTGGCGGATCTAGAATTTTGAATCGTGTGTGGCACTATTTTGATCTGCTTTACGGATGGTTTCTAGTTTTTTAGTTTCTTAAGTATTTTTCAGTCATAGTATAAAAATGTAAGTCATAGATAAAACTAGACATTTGATATTTGGTAACTATACTACTTCCTACAAAACAAAAATGACCTACAAATCTATAATCTCAAAAAGTGAAAATTAACGGAGTAGTGTTTCATTTTTTACAAATAAAAGTAAAAACTACTCTATATGTCTACACTCTATAGTCTACACATTAAAAAGACACAACAATGACTATAAGACAAAACAACAAGTATAAGTACATCAAATGCCACTGTTCATCGTCTTCCCCACTTACCACCTCTACATCTTCTTCTTTAAAAATCAAAACTGTAAAACATGCTTCCCTTCTATTCTTGCTTATTTTCTTTGCACTTCTTCAAACTATATGTAGCACAATCAAAGAACCAACAACTTCAAAGAAAAAAAACAAAAAAAACACATTTCTCCGGCTTGAACCATGTGTGGCACGTGCCACACGTAGCCAATACCTAGATCCGCCCCTGTTAGAATGCCTTGATGAAGTAAAAAATAGTTGGTCTTGGAAGTCTTTTAGCTGAAAGGTATAAACTTCATATGTGTTCTTTTGATGCCTATAGGCTACAATATTTTATCATACTCCCAAGAGTAAATTATTTTTGTAAAAAGGTCATTTAATTTTATGGCATCAGGAAAAGTTGACTGAATAAATCATTTTGGGTCAGCCAACCCATAGCAAAGTTCCTATAAACATGCATGCATTGGGTGGTCTTCTGAATTTTGGTAGACAACAAACTTTTAATGTTACACTTTTGGGTGGGTGCAGAGGAACAGTGCAGTGGCAGGAGCAATCACAGGTGCAGCTGTGGCACTAACATCAGATAATCCTTCGCAAGATCAAATTGTGCAGTTTGCGATTACAGGTGCAGCGGTCTCCACAGCTGCGAATATTCTCACTGGGATATTCTAGGTTACTGTTTGGCGTACCAATTATGAATATGCTCTATTTAGATTATGTTTTCGGTTAGTTGTGTAATTTCTAGTGTGAATCTGTAAAGCTCCGATAGTACTTTCTTCATGGTTAATTGGAGTTTGTCGGTTCAGTTGTCGATGATGTTCACCTGGATTTTGGTTCTCGAAAGTAACCAGATAGGAACTTGTGTCCCTTGAAAGTCCACTTTTTTTTTTTTTTTTTTTTTTTTTTTTTTTTATAGTATAGTATATTGATATTATATTTATAATATATATATATATATATATATATATATATATATATATCAGTTGAATCAAGTATAGCTTTATTGATTACCATATCAACATAGTGGAAAAGTCGTGTCAATAAGGAATGATGAGTAGTCTCGGTAAAATTTAATTGTGTGTCGGTAATCAGCAGCATCGAGTTGTCAAATTATAGCTCGAAGTAACGTGTTCGTTTTAAAAGAATTTCCCGATTCTTGGAGCTAGTTAACGAGTCATGGCCGTGCCAGTGTGGGCAATTCAAGCCGGGCTTTTTTTGCATATGTTGGAAACTCTAGGTTATCAGTAGCTTGAAATTTGCACTTCAAACTTTATTCACTTTGTGGCATGTGTCTTGCAAAACCATTAAAATGTATCAGTAGATTTTGTAGGTATCATTTCATATATTGTACAATGTATAAGTTACAAGTATCTATATATTTCTCAACTAAAATTCACTTTGTGGCATGTGTCTTGCAAAACCATTAAAATGTATCAGTAGATTTTGTAGGTATCATTTCATATAATGTACAATGTATAAGTTACAAGTATCTATATATTTCTCAACTAAAATTCAATTTGTGTAAGAAAAATCATTAAATTTTGATTTCGTACATCACTTCATATGCTTTTCTTTTTCTGAATAGGGCATAATTTACAAGTATCCTTTTCTAACTAAACCCCAAGTTGTTATAGAAAATAGTAAAATCTTAGGATTACACAAATAAATCTCCCAATTTGTTATAGAAAATCGTAAAATTTTGGATTACAAAAATAAATCTCAAGAAGATCAATATATGAGAACAATAAATTGGTAAAGAATAATAAAAATTTCAACCTCGTTGTTTTATTCTCATCGGTGAAAGCTGACTTGATAGCATTTATATGTGGTCTAAGTGCACTTTCTTTAATTCGTCTATGCGCAATTTCAAAACACTAAGTTTGCAAGAGAGCGTATATTGGTTCGACGACACAATGGAATTTCCGGAATATGTGAAAAATCTATTTGTACCCTTTTTGATCCGACAAGCTTTGGCATCTTTGAATACAAATTATCAGTTAACAAATTCGAGACTTGATGTTGGGCTTGATGACATATGCGACTAATGGTTCGTGGAGATACGCCAAACATCCGTACTACAAGAGTTATTGATCTTTTTTTAATATTCCATTCAAACTCTCTTGCAACAACAAATGATAAATAGCTTGACGTTGGGAATCACTTAAGTGTAAGGTTTGTGGATAAATATTAATACGTGCATGTCTAGTATCGAACCCGAGACCTCGGGATTGCACACATTACAAACGAGAATTAAAGTATAATAATTATATATTAAATGTTATGTATATATAATTATTTAAACACTCGGAGGACTTAACGGTCGTTAGTTATTAATTGTACGGACCAACTATCGTTAAATGCAAACGTGAAGGACTAGAATGAAATTAGGAGACAAGAAGGATCCGGAAGGACCCATTGGTCCTTGTGGCCGGTCGAATACACAAAGGGAAGGGATTCCCTTAGCCCTAACTTGTTCCCAAAGTTTCTCAACTAGTATATAAAGAAAACAAAGGTTATTGATTTTTATTCTTGCACACATAACCCTAAAATTGGTTTTCTTTTTCCTTCCTCTTGCTCAAAACCGATCGAACACCCCTATTCAATAAGGGTTTCGATTTTTTGACTTCCAAACAAAAGTGTTTTCGTTTACTTGCATAACCTTTAATTCGTTAGTAGTTTGTGTGTACAAGAACGAGGTAATTACTCACTATAGTAATTATCAAGAGATCGAATAACAAAACGGTAAAGGGTTATTCATAGATCTACATAAACCCTAATTAGGGTTATTCAATTGTTCGAGAACTTTCAAGGTTGCATACGGTACGTTCCTATTTATGTTTATGTTAATCTATTATGTGTTATGAGATCCTATGCTTCTGCAATATGTGTCTACTTGTTTACTTAATAATATGATGGTTGTTTACTTAATAATATGATGGTCATAGTTTATTAATTAAAACAGTAGCATCACGAGCCTAATATAACATGTAATTGATTACATAAAACACATAAAAATCGAATCTTTAATGTTTTAGATACATGTTTAGATTGTTTTAAGATCTAGGGCTTGTAAAATTTTCGAAACCCTAAATTTTTTTTGGGGGGGGGGTCGATCACTCCTTTATCCAAATTAGGGTTTGTGAATTTAATATTAATTGGATTAGAAACCCTAGGTTTTAACAAGATTTATGTGTTAATTGAACGTATCTTGTGACCTACTTGATAATTGTTATGCATGAATCCATGACGAAACATGCATGTTAGTCATGGATTAATTGATTGATTAATTGTTAGTAATTAATTTTCACATGTAATAAGTAGATAGATCTAGAATTGGGGAAGACCTCAATTAATTAAAATCAATTTACGTGCTATGTGGTGTGTAGATTAATTATGGCATTTACAATTGATTCGTCAATGTATGTACCTCTACTTCCTTAGAAGTGAGGGCCATAGTTAATTACATGCATATGAAAACCTAGAATTGATTTAATTAGGGTTTATCTAAATCAAGTTTGCATGTGGCTAATTGTTTCACTTATAAATTGTTATGATTATTAGTTGTTTAATTTGCTTTTATTACTTGTTTTATTGTTTTTTGTTGGACATGATGTAAGCAATAAAAGGGTAATTTTACAAAGAAAATTAATTGGACTAATAATGGTGAAACTTTTAGTAATAAATTATGATTCTTGCAAAGTCTTATGTGCCGACTAGTGGTTCGCTTCGCACGGTATTCGCTCCCAGGCGAGATTAGCAAGTTTTATAATTTATTGCATGTTTTAAGATGAAAGTCACAAACTCTTGCTTGATTGATGTTTTTGTACAAATAGTGTGTGAAAGGCGTACCGAAATTTGACAAACTATAAAGTGGGTATAAGTGGGGAGAGGTTATTTAAGAGATTCGCTCCTACCGGCTCCCTGCGCTCGCCTGTGCGTCAAAGTAGAATTACTTATATCACTATTTAACGTACAATGTCATCTTAAGGGTGATTTACCTTAATTCCACGCGCCACTTTTGTGGCAATTATCAGAATAACATGTAAGAGTAGGATAAGTGGGCGATAATTGATGGTTCTTCTTTAATTGGTGAACCCAATACCTCAAGCAAAAGATTTTGACTTTATCTTGCAAATTGGTAATTAAAATTGTTTTGAAAACTAATGTCATAAAGATGAGTGCATGTATCTTTATACATGTTTTGATTTCCACATCAAACTAAATACCCTAATAAATTTAAGTTACATGCTGTTGGTACAAAAGTTGGGCGTTCCTTATTTGGGTTCCTGTTCTCGTACCAATTAGATCTTAATGCTTGAGACCTGCGCACTAAGAAAGCAAACAAACACCGTTAGGCTTATCGTGGGATTGTCTCCCACGATTATCCTCCGGCGTGAGAGTAAGTAATCGGTTATTAGGGTTGTATTGAAGAGTTAGGGTTGTATTGAAGAGTTAGGGTTGTAAATCGTACCTTTAATCGAGAATTATGATATTCTTTATATAGGCACGAAATCCTTATAGATTTCGTGTTCCTCACTCTTCGGCATATAATGCCTATCCGGTCTATGGATCTTTATCCCATAAATAAGAGATCCTTATCTAGACCATAAATAATGTATTTGGGTTTGGGCTTTCGTGAGCCCAAACCATTAGTATGGTAGACCAATCATTGTCATGATAGCTCACTCGTGGTGGGCTTGGGTGTTAGTGATGTTCATTAATCGGGTTCGTGACCCGAATATGGACTATACGTCATCACATGCCATCTAACTATAAGAAACACTTGAAGTTATAATTTGGTATGCGTGAGACCTAGGCTAAATTTTAATGACAAGGTAAAAATCTGTTATTGTGTGACACCATATATAGATGTTTACATGTTTCTAAGTTAGACGACTTAATTAAGTTGTGCGTGAGACCTAGAACTTAAGGCATGAGATGGGATGAAACATGCTTACATTGCATATTGATGAATCAATTTGATGTAATTCCCATAATGATATAGGAATTGGAAAAGTTGTTTGCCAATTATTGTTCGACAGATTACCATCTTTTATACTTTCATTACTAACAGATCAACTGATGCAGTGAAATTTATGAAAAGTTGGATCCTACGTTTTCAAGAAAATATGTGGTTATATGAATATATCCTTGGGTATTATTTTTCTTGAAAATATGTATTATTGAAAATACTAATATTTGAACTTTTTCTGTAGAAATGGCTCAACCCGAAAACTCCAATGTAATTTCTGCTTTCAAGACTCATCTTGAAAGAGAAAAATTGACAGGAAAGATCTTCAATGATTGGCATAGGTCGCTCAGAATTGTCTTGAGGGCGACTGATAAGCTAGATTATTTGAATACTGCCTGCCCTTACCAACCTGCTGAAACTGCTACTGACGCAGCTAAAGCAGAGTGGTATGTTGAGTACAAAAAGTACAATGAGGTTGCTTGTCTCATGTTGCAAAGTATGGATGCAAAATTACAAAAGCAGTTTGAGTATTATTATCCATACAACATGCTTTAAGAACTCAAAAAGACATATGAGAAATCACTAGCAGTTGAATTGTATGACTTGCTCGATCAATTGCACAGCTGCACTCATGGTGATGGTAAACCCGTAAGTGACTACGTGTTAATGATGAAAGATTTCTTTGATCAACTACACCGACTCAACTTTGATTACCCTGAGAATGTGCAAGTGAACCTAATCAATAGGTCCCTTAACAAGGACTTAAAGGGTTTTTTTTCAAAACTTCAACATGCATTGCTCGGGGAAGACAGTCTCAGAATTACTCGCAATGCTAGTAGATTAAGAGAAAGGTTTACCAGCTCATGGCAAGGCACCTACTCCTGAAGTGTTGGCAATTCAAGGAGGTAGGATCCAAAAGAAATTGCAAGCAAAGAATGGTAAGGGTAAAGTTGACAAAGGCAAGCAAGCTTTGGCCTATCAACCAAATCCAAAGATGAATCAGCATCAACCCAAGAAGAACAAGGTGAATCCTCCCAACAAGAAGGATCAGGCTTGTCACCATTGTCATGAAGTAGGGCACTGGAAGTGTAACTGTGCGCTCTACATCAATGACTTGCGACAAAAGAAGCAGAAGAGTGAAGCTGGCCATGCCAGTACTTCAGGTGCGTTCTTTATGATTGAATTATTCACTTTAACTCATAAAAATTCCTGGGTATATGATACGAGCTGTGGTATTCATATTTGTAATACTATGCAGGGGTTTAGAGTTGAGAGGAGACTGGCCTATGGACAACAATATCTGCACATTGGTAATGGAGCAAGTGCAGTTGTTGAAGCTATAGGAGTATTTGATTTAGATTTGCCTTTGGGCTTAGTACTATCTTTAAATAATTGTCATTATGCACCTTCAATTGTTAGGGGTGTTGTTTCCTTTTCGTGTTTGTTGGATCTTGGTTTTAAACATACTGTTAATGGCAATGGAATTTCAGTTTCTTTTAATGATGTTTTTTTATTTTAATGCTATTGCTGTGAATGGTATTTTTGAAATTGACATGAATGTGATTGAATCCAATAATCGTAATAATTCAATGTATAGCATCAGTAATAAGAGAATCAAGAATGGTCTGGATTCGTCTTATCTTTGGCATTGTCGACTTGCCCATATAGGCAAGACTCGCATGGAAAAGCTGCAACACGATGGGCTTTTGCAAGGTATCAATGATGAATCATTTGATAAGTGCGAATCTTGTATTGCTGAGAAGATGACAAAGAAACCTTTTAAGAATCGTATTGAAAGGGCTTCTAATCTACTTTGTCTAATTCATACAGATGTGTGTGGACCACTTAGACATGTGTCAAGGAGGGGTGCTAGCTACTTCTTAACATTTACAGATGATTTCAGTCGTTATGGTTATGTTTATTTACTTAAACATAAACATGAGGTATTTGAAACATTCAAAGTGTTTAAAGGAGAAGTAGAGTTGCAACTTGGAAAGAAGATTAAAGCTCTTCGATCCGATAGAGGTGGTGAATACCTGAGTCAAGAGCTTAAAGATTATCTAGCTGAGAATGGAATTGTCCAGCATCTCACTTCTCCATATACTCCACAACAAAATGGTGTATCTGAAAGAAGAAATCGTACATTGCAAGATATGATACGATCTATGTTTAATCTTACAACTCTTCCTTACTCATTTTGGGATTATGCCTTAGAATCTGCAGTTCGCATTCTAAATATGGTTCCAACTAAGAAGGTAGATAAGACACCATATGAGTTATGGACCGGAAAAGTGCCTAACTTGTCTTATCTTAAGGTCTGGGGTTGTGAGCCGTTTGTTAAACGTGACTTAGCAGATAAACTCCAACCAAGATCTGTAAAGTGCATCTTTATAGGATACCCAAAGGAAACGATGGGCTACTACTTTTATTACCCACCTGAAAACAAAGTGTTTGTTGCAAGGTATGGAGATTTCTTGGAAAAGGAACTCATATCTCAAGAATTCAGTGGGAGAGTATATGATCTGGAAGACTATCAGGTAGATGCATTACCTTCTGAAAACACTAACCAACTTCCTGTGGAACCTGAAAGTTTAGGTCCTCCACCAGAAGTTGAAGTGGTTCCCATTCGCAGGTCTTCACGACCTGTGAAAGCTCCTGAACATCTATGTCTTAATGTAGAGCATGAGGAAACTATACTAGGGGATCTTGATGAACCTGCTAGTTATAGGGCCGCCATTACAAGTCTTGAAAAGGGAAAATGGAAGGTTGCTATGAATGAGGAAATACAATCCATGAGAGATAATGATGTCTGGATAGAAGTAGATCTTCCTCCCAATGCCAAGGTAGTTGGGAGTAAATGGCTCTGCAAGAAAAAGACTGACATGGATGGCAATGTATACACCTATAAAGCTCGTTTGGTAGCTAAAGGCTTTACCCAAACATTTGGTGTTGACTACGAGGAGACCTTTTCTCCTGTAGCTGACATTAGAGCTATTAGGATTCTCATAGCTATAGCTGCATACTATGACTAAGAGATTTGGCAAATGGATGTCAAAACCGCCTTCTTAAATGGTCGCCTAGATGAAGACATCTATATGGCGTAGCCTAAGGGGTTTGTGAATCCAGAATTTCCAAATCGTGTATGCAAGCTTCAAAGATCCATTTATGGATTGAAGCAAGCATCACGACAATAGAATAAAAGATTTGATAGTGAAATTAAGAAGTATGGATTCACTCAAAATCTTGATGAGCCATGTGTATATCACAAAGTTAGTGGGAGTAAAGTAATTTTCCTTATATTATATGTCGATGACATAGTGATCATAGGAAGCGACATTCCAAGTTTGCATGATGTCAAGGCATATCTTGGAAAGTGTTTTTCTATGAAAGATTTAGGGGAAGCTGCATTTATTCTGGGAATCAAGATATATAGNCAAAGATCCATTTATGGATTGAAGCAAGCATCACGACAATAGAATAAAAGATTTGATAGTGAAATTAAGAAGTATGGATTCACTCAAAATCTTGATGAGCCATGTGTATATCACAAAGTTAGTGGGAGTAAAGTAATTTTCCTTATATTATATGTCGATGACATAGTGATCATAGGAAGCGACATTCCAAGTTTGCATGATGTCAAGGCATATCTTGGAAAGTGTTTTTCTATGAAAGATTTAGGGGAAGCTGCATTTATTCTGGGAATCAAGATATATAGAGATAGATCTCAGCGATTAATTGGATTAAGCCAAAGTGCTTACATTGATAAAATATTGAAGAGATTCAATATGCAAAATTCCAAGAAGGGATATTTGCCAATGCAAGAACAACATGGCTTAAGTAGCAAAGTTTGTGCTTCAAAACCTGCTGAGGTGGAACGCATGAAGAGAGTCCCTTATGCTTCGGCTGTGGGATCTATAATGTATGCGGTAAAAAGTACAAGGCCTGATGTGGCGTTTGCTCAGAATTTAACTAGTTGATATCAACAGAATCTAGGTGAACTTCACTAGACTGCTGTTAAGAATATTCTTAAGTACCTTAGGGCTACTAAAGATATGTTCTTGGTATATGGGGGAAATCCAAATGCAGAACTTGAACTTAATGTTACAGGTTACTGTGATGCATCCTGGAAAGGTGATAAAGATGATACGAAGTCTGAGACGGGTTATGTCTTTGTCATAAATGGAGGAGCTATGGATTGGAGGAGCAAGAAGCAGAGTACATTAGCGATGTCTGCAGCAAAAAGTGAGTACATAGCTGCTTCAGAAGCTGCGATGGAAGCTGTTTGGATTAGGAAGTTTGTTTCGGGGCTTGGAGTTATGCCATCGATTCAAAGACCTATAAAAATGTATTGCGACAACTCAGCTCCAATTACATTTGCCAATGAATCTGGAATCATGAAAGGCACCAGACATTTCCTGATTAAGTATCACTATGTTCGAGAACAAGTCGAATTGGGTGAAATCGAAGTACTTAAAGTTCATACAGATGATAACTTAGCAGATCAATTAACTAAGCCTCTACCTGACACTAAGCTTTACAAGCTTGCTGAAGGCATAGGACTTCATTTAGCTGATAGTGTCATGCCCATCTGTGATTAGTGTTTGGATAAAGGATGTAATGTACGATTATTAATTTTAATGAAATAAAGTATTGTTTATGTTTATTTATCATTGTCTTAATAATATATCCTGTTTTTGCATGTTTAAATCCATGAATAATTTTATTATTCTAAATTGTCCATTGTCGGTTAATGATATGGGAATATCATTAAGCTAAGACAAATCTAAGTATTGGTTAGAATATACTTGAAAGTATATTGATACGTAGTCATACCAATGTCACATGATATTCAATGACTTGAATATAGGACTTATCCCAACTGCATGATTTCACATTATGGGACTTGTCATTAAAGTGAATCATGTTTAAAGTTATCCTTAGACTTGAGATACCAGATAAGTTTCATGGATGTAGTGCATTTTTGTGAAGCAATCTACTGCAATCTGTAACTGGTAGTTATAAGGGTTGTTTTCAGAAGTGTTGCAAAGTTCATGGGTTAGTCTTGTAGTCAAGAAAGAAATTGTTCCTTCGAATTTGTTTTGAAGTTTAATACTGCTGAGCCACTCGTAGGATCGAACTAGGGGTATTGAAGGTTTCTTCCAGAAAACCTACCTCGGATCGAACTAGGGGTATTGGAGTGTTGCAAGACGCCAACCAATATCATTACACTATTAATAGATATCCAAGTGGGAGCTGTAAGGTTTGTGGATAAATATTAATACGTGCATGTCTAGTATCGAACCCGAGACCTCGGGATTGCACACATTACAAACGAGAATTAAAGTATAATAATTATATATTAAATGTTATGTATATATAACTATTTAAACACTCGGAGGACTTAACGGTCGTTAGTTATTAATCGTACGGACTAACTGATTTAATCGTCGTAATCTAGCAAGCAAGCTTGTAAACCACGGATCGTTGTCCCAACGAGGGTTGAATTGATCTTGTCACTCGAGTCGTGAGTTATGTGAGATGACTAAGTTTGAAAGATAAGATTAGGTTTTAGTTATACTACGAAAACTTGTTTAAAACTTAAATGAAATAAAGTACAAGATTAAAAGAAATGAGTAGAACGAGAAAAGAAAACATAAAGCTAAGTAATACGTAAAAGAAATGAAGAAAGAAAGAAATAAAGAAAATATTTTTGGGATTTTGATTTTAATTAACGAAAAGAAAAATAAAACTAAAGAAATGTTTAAAGATTTAATGAACTAAGTTTAAACTAATAAGAAAAGAAAATAAACTAAGTTGTAATAAAACTAAAAAGGTTTAAGAAATTTCGACGGAGTTTCGTTTAGAAATAATCTAGACAAAACTTCACTCGAATAACCGATGAAGTATATAAAAGCCTAGCTCGGCTTATAAACAAATTAGACACGACACAAAAGAAACTAGAAAGAAATAATAAGACTTGACACCAAATTAAGACTCTTACTTTAAACTAATTAAACTGATATTCGCAAACAAATTAAACTGATACTCGCTAAGACTAGACTCTTACTCGCTAACTAAAAAAAAGAAACCATACTCGCATAAAAAAGAAACCATACTCGCATAAAAAAGAAACCATACTCGCAGGACCTTGGTTCATACTCGCAAAAACCCTTAGCCAATTGTGATACTCGCTAAGATTCATAAGCATACTCGCTATCTATGTTGAAACTCGCTATCAAAAAGGTCATACTCGCAAGACTGCAAAGGAACTTGATACTCGCTATGTAAAACAGTCCCTACTCGCTACAAATTTTAAAACGATACTCGCTACCCTTTAAAGATCATACTCGCTAGAATTTTAAAACAATACTCGCAGACCATACAAAAAATTCATACTCGCAATATAGTCCAAAAAGTTATCATACTCGCTAGATGCAAATTCAACTCGCTAAACCCTAAATAAAAAAATGAAACTGCACAAGTTAGTGGGCTCCTAATTATGCAAAACCAATTTTTACGTAAGACCAAAAGATAAAGTTCAATGAAGATTTTGTAATAACTTATTAATGAACTAGTTTAAGATGCTAAATAAAGTTATATACAGCACGACACAAAAATAAGCCCTAAACCATTTTAAAAACCCACGAATACCAAATAAAATGCAAAGGTGGTAGAAACTTAATAAAAGCTTTTTTATTAGATAATATGACAACCCTAAATAAACCTCAATAAGATTGAAAGATGTAAAAGAAAGATTGAGATGAAAAGACAAAATAAGCTAGGAAAAGGTTTTTAAGACCATGAAAGAAAAAACTTGCATAGAAAGAAAACTTACCACTAAGACAAAATTAAGACTAAGGCTAACCAACCCAAAATGAAGCCTAGGGTCTATTTATAGGAGCCAGAGCTTCCTTGTTTCATCGTGTACAACATTTGCCCCTAGACTTTTTGCGTTCATGAAAACTAGCGCATTAAATCTTTCTATTACAAAGCTAGCTAACTTTCTAAGAATTAAACTTAAGCCCTTGTAGACTTGAGGTAGCGTGTTGACGTGTCTCGTAAAAGTCTTCAACGATGTAAAAGTGATCACTTGCTCCCGAATTTGGGAAAGATCAAAGATAAATTATCACCGATAAGCTTCCCAAATTCGAGGCCAAGTGATCACTTTTACATCGTTGAAGATTTAAGAGAACCACGTCAACACCGCTACTCAAGTTAAGGGCTTAAGTTTAATTCTTAGAAAGTTTAGTAGCTTTGTAATCGAGAAGTTCTATGTGTAGTTTTCATGAACGGCAAAAAAGTCTAGGGGGCAAAGTGTAACAGCGATGTAAGAACCAAGGAAGCCTCCCTTGGCTTCTTAATGAACCCCGCTTAGGCTTCATTTTGGTGGTTACTTAGTTTAATTTTGTCTTAGTGTAAGTTTTCTTTCCTATGCAAGTTTTTTTCTTTCATTCTTAAAACGCTTTCCCTAGCTTATTTTGTCTTTTCATCTCAATCTTTCTTTTAGCATCTTCAATCCTTATTGAGTTTATTTAGTTGTCAGTATTAATCTAATAAAAGCTTTTATTAAGTTTCTACCACCTTTGCATGTTATTTGTATTCGTGGGTTTTTAAAATGGTTTTAAGGGCTTATTTTTGTGTCGTGGCCTTATATAAGCTTATTTAGCATCT
>LBNU01029781.1:35367-65367 GCA_014162995.1 Artemisia annua
TTTTTTTTTTTTTTTTTTTTTTTTTTTTTTTTTTTTTTTTTTTTTTTTTTTTTTTTTTTATCTTTTGGTGATGCAATATGATTTCTAATCAAATATGACCACTGGTTCCACAAATTATTAAAAAAAGTTTTTGTTTATTGACTTTTATCCTTTAAATCTTGATTAACAACGAATTGCTTCCTGGTCACAAATCTTTCCCTAACGTTCATTTTGACAAGAATTGAACATCACATTATCGAATCACAAAGTCTTGGTACCAATCAATCAACTTTTAGTGCCTAATACTTTAAACAACATTAAATGCTACATTCATTTTTAACTTTGCTTATCAGTAGTTATACTTTAAACAACAATTTGATATCGATGTCTACAAGTAAAACTTTTGATACTACTTCACGAGCTAACCAAGTCATCGAGGAGCCTGCTCTGAATGATGAATGATCCTAGGGGCTTTTCCGCAGTATATAATTGATTAAATAATGGTACTTACAAATTAATCGGATATATTTTTTATGGGCGTGAGAAATATTTCTTTTTAATCTATGACATAAAGAGGATGTAGATTAGAACAAAAAAGAAAGTGTGGTTATTTTGGAAGTAGGCTAAGAAGTGGTCCAAGTTAGAAACAAATTTTATGGAGATGGCATTGAGAAGTATGGTCCTTCTCATGATACCAGATTTATTCTCATATGCAACTCCATTCACAAAGGTCCCCTAGTCGACACGTCGTTTGTTTTACAACTATTACATGCTTATTGTCTTTCATCTTGTACATTTTCTAGTAATAAAGTCATGAAAATCATTAACGGGACCAAAGTTTTATTGTATGATGGTTTCGTTGTATCGTTAAATAGTTTAGGCCATTCAAGTCTTAAGAAGTGTAACATCCATTTTGGAAACAACGAGGGAGTTTGGCGCCCGCATCTTGCAGCGGGGCTTTTTGCCTTTGATATATGCTTTCTTTGAGTGACAAAATTTTTTGTGATCACTGAGTTAAGAATATGGATTTTAATATAAAGAACGACTTGATAACATAAAGCAAATGCTATGCAAATAGTTGTGTAGATTGTTTTGATTTTTTCTTCTAGCTTTAAGTTGTGTAGATTGCTGTTTGTAGTAATGTAAATAGTTGTGCTTTATTTATTTATTTATTTTTTCATTCATTTTCATTGCTAGATTTAAGGATTCTACCTAATAATATTTATCCCTCTTCTAGCTACGCATTTTGGGAACAGTAGAGTAAAACTTTCTTCATTTTTGGTTAATGCAACATTATATGACATTGGAACAACATTTACCGATTTACATCATATACAAATAGGTAATTAGTTTCTTTTAATGCTCAAGCATCAACAACCGATAAAGGGTCCTACTAAATAAACCCAACATCCACTAACAAAACACTTTTTTTAAAAAAAATTAACAATCAAAGTAAAATCAATGTATTGGAAATACAAAAAGTACATTTACTTCGTTAATTATTAAGTTAAAAGAAAAAAGTTACTCCGTAATAATCTACGTACCATTTCTTTGAGCTCATTTATTGCGCGTATTTATTGTCTCAACAAAAGTAAATAGAGCAATGTTTAATATCAGTATCATATTTGTGGTAATAGCAAAGAGAAGGAAATGTTTTTTTTTCTTCTTTTTTTTTTTCATATGCATTAACAAAATTTTGTTTATATAGTTTTGAAAAGTATAAAAATGTATATACTCTTAGCAAAATCACGCGCTTCTGTAGAGATAACAGCTTAGAAAACATTTACACGACAATGAAACTTTAAAAATGAATTATATGTATGCTATATTTCGTTTATTATGTCTTTCCAAGCATGGGCGGAGCTATGTGAGGACCGGGGAGGGTCCCGGCCCCCTAAGTCTAAACCCGTTAGTGTATTTATTTGCGATTTTATATGTGTTTCCGGGAAAAAAAAATATTTCGGCCCTCCCATTTAATGTATTTCCCGAAAAAAATTGTTTCGGTCCTTTCAGGAAAATTTTTCTAGCTCCGTCACTGTTTTCAAGTCAGACTAATGACAACGATCTAATAATAAAGTGTCACACTAAAAAACACGTGTTTGGTTTGGTGATGTCGTTAAACTTGCATGTTTGTATGGAGTTAAATTCATTACATGTATTTGGATATAAAAGTTAATTCTCAACCACAAGCACAACTTAAAAACATTAATGTAAAAGTAGAAACATTAATGACTAATATAACAAGTAAGTTGTTGTTAATGATTAGTCAAAATACACTAATAATTATTATCATTATTAGTGTCCATTTAGTGGAAATAATGTGTCTATTTAGCATGCCCCTATCAAAATTATATGAACTATGGAAAAAAGATGGAAAGCGAAATAATTGAGCGGATAACATTCTAAAAATCAAAGACCATTAAAAAAGGTCATTTAAGTTTGTCTTGGTTTTATATACTTGTAACAAAATAAAAGAAAAGCTAGTCGTTGTCACCAAGAAAATTCAAAAAATTTTATTGTCTAGATTCAAAGACTTGCTCATTACTTTTCTCGTCAAATTGTTTTGGAAAATGGAATACGAAACCATTTTTTTCAAGAACGAGTATTAATACTCGCACGTTGTGGCTGCATATTGTATGATTAGTTAAATCGTCTCATTACTTTAGTTTACACCAAAAAGATTACTGTCTATCTATATGATTTGATTTCATGCATTTTTATAATTAAATTACGTAATGCAATTCATTTTTTTATCTATTAATATCTATATCATTCAAATATTTATGATAATTTTGACTTATTACCGAAAAATAAGAAATTGAATTTAAAAATCTAATCACTATTTCATTAGAGAATCATACGTAAGTTAAAAAAAATTGTAACGGTGGACTAATTTTATTCGAAATTTAAAGACTTTTTTAGAGGTGGCAATTTGTGCCAAAAATAAAAAAATAGTCTAATTTAGACAATTTTGTAAAAGATTTTTTTTTTTTTTGAAATGAGCACATATTGCCCATTTAAAAGTTAAATGGTCACAAACGGTCACATATTTTCTCTCAATTGAAGAACATTACAATTATTTTTAAATAAAAAACTTAAAGATATATCATAGTTAACTTTTTAATATAAATGATGTGTTTCGTTTGAGGAATTTATTTCGTCATTTTCGGTCTTTTCTAAAGCGATTCGTATAACATGCCCTCGTGTCACACCCCCAAAATCGGGTCCAGCGTTATACGAATCATATATCTTGTAAGAAATACTTTTCTGAGACACTTATTTTGACGAGCAAATTCCTTTTGGTTAATCTTTTACAAAACTATTGGACGTCAAGAAATTTTAAATATTAATCTTTGGCAAACCATACTATTCACCTCATGTTGAAAACAGTCCTATCTTGCATAACTACTAAATTTTGAAACATCAAGAAAAATGTTACTTAGGAAGCCGTTTGCTTAAAGTTGTAAATTCATTTATTTGGGGAAGGCTTATGAACAAAACACACAATCTCAAAAAAAACTTTGAAAATCAATCACTATATTACATCATTTATACATTTAGGGTTTTGTGATTTGACGATATAGTGCATGGGAAAAATCTTAGTAATGGAGACTAAGCACCGTAGGTGGAGAAAGACTCGATTCATAACATTCATGCGGAGAATCAAAACTTTTATCCTAATCTATTCTTTCCAATAACACCCTTTGACGAACTTAACCTTGTAAGANAACAAAACACACAATCTCAAAAAAAACTTTGAAAATCAATCACTATATTACATCATTTATACATTTAGGGTTTTGTGATTTGACGATATAGTGCATGGGAAAAATCTTAGTAATGGAGACTAAGCACCGTAGGTGGAGAAAGACTCGATTCATAACATTCATGCGGAGAATCAAAACTTTTATCCTAATCTATTCTTTCCAATAACACCCTTTGACGAACTTAACCTTGTAAGATTTTTCCACAAGATCCATGATACCTATTCCAATCATTCCTAATAAGGGGGATTCGATTCACCTCAAATTTCTTTAAGATTCCTTTGGAACCACACCACCTATCATCTTCATACCAATGGTCAGAATTAGAGAACGATTCAACATAGGGAGATATGCCCAAGTCGGGTGTGATGGATTCTGGAAATGGTTGGGTTAACCATTTGCTATGAATCGGATTCATCGACAACAATAGCTATCACAAGATCCCAAAGACAACACCATTTGAGACACAATTCACCAAAGACAGGAGAAACAAACCCGAGATACATTGGACCATTCAATATTTCAGACAGTATGGGCCTAGTGGCCTACAGACTTGAGCTTCCGTTAGAGCTTAGTAGTTTACACAATCATTCCACATTCCAATTTATTGGTCTAAGAACTAAATGGTGAAATAACAAAGGAATTTTTACAAGTCAAGAATCAGTTACAAGCGATAAGAAACGATAGAAGTTAGATTGGTATCAGAGCCTTGGTTATAGAGAACTGGGTGATTTTAAAACCTAGACTATAGCTACTTTTATAAAAACTTAACCCTATGACCACCACGTACCTGCCTGCCAAGCTGATGCCTCATTGGTAGTTTGTTGCTGACATATGTGATGAGAATTGTATCTCATTATCGGATATATTATACTCACTTATTCTAGTTGATTACTATAATTGCCTTCCATATAAGCATGCTCACGTATCGTATATGTCACCGCGTTACGCCTTTTACCTTGCGTAGTTTCATCATTCGACCTCGAGTTTGGTCACTTGCCTTAGTCTTTCAGAATGCCTTTTCATATGTGAAGGACATAGTATTAGTATAACTGAACTGAATATTTCAAAAATTCATGGAACCTCGGTGGAATGTAGACTGGTCATCTACATTCGACCCGGGATAGTGGGATATAAGCTGACCACCTATATCCGACTCAGAGATGAATTTGCAATACTGAGAATTGTTATAATAAAATCTTGTCTGGATTGAATTCTCTACCCAATAACCAATAAATACAAGTTGGAACTTCTAATGACTATTTATTAGTTAAACATAACTAATCCACAGATCTCATTTATATATCTGCATATCTGGTTCATACCGGTTTATTCTTATTTTATACGTGCTTATTACCTTTCATACTTATGCTATATGATTGTGCTTTGGCGTGCGTTTTGTCTGAGTCTATGACTTTATACCACCACACGAAATGAGATACAAAACTTTTACAAACATTGATACAAATATTCCACGAAAACTACAACACTCTACCTTTTGAAACTCATACGTATCGATTACTTTCTGCGTATTATGTTTTGAGACAAACTTATATTCATTAGGTTATGCCGATTCTGTATCGTTGTGCTATACACCTTACACTGTTCTGCCATACTTCTTGGCACCGTTGTATTACTCACGTCACTACATTCCAAGGTGAGTCATAGCCCCACTTTTACTCGTTTATAATTGTTTTATAAATGTTTTAGGGGAGATACATGCTCAATTACATGTTTTATATTTTTACAAGTACTTTAAACTTTTACATATTACTGTGAGTTCATGCCCCATATTTTAACTTGTTTTATAACTGTTTTGGGGGAGAATACATGCTCGTTTTTACATGAATGCAAAACTTGTTTTACTTGAACATGCTACTTGCTTACTCAAACACCATTTGTCCTACTCAAATGCTTCTTGTTTACTCATATGCTTTATGTGGTTACATGTTACAACCTACATTTCATGGGTATAGAGATACCTTCGTTGCTCGGGTATGGCATGATACCTACATTACATGGGTGCGTAACCACCTACATTTCATGGGTATAGAGATACCTTCATTGCTCGGGTATGGCATGATACCTACATTACATGGGTGCGTAACCACATACATTTCATGGGTATAGAAATACCTACATTGCTTGGGTGCGTAGTCACCTACATATCTAGCGACATTGCTACATTTATCGTTGTCTCTTGGCTCAAATATTACATTTGTTTACATAAACCAGAACATATTTGGCAGTGGGTTGTAAACACACAGGTTGCAAGTCTTGAATGGACGGGGCTTGGAACTGGGTGGATTTACAATGCCTTTGCTGGGAAATCTTCGTTCAAATGCTTTACATTACATTCTTTTGCACTAAACTCTATGAACTCACCAACCTCGTGTTGACACGTTAGCATGTATTTTTAGGTATTAAGCAATGGCACGCTACTGGAGGCTTTGGTAGGGCATGGCATGGTCATAGAAGACTCCGATATTCATATGGGACCGTTTTAAACTATATTTTTGAGGGCCTAATTCCGCATTACTTTCAACAATGTAATTCAACACTTTTGTTAAACAATTTTATTCTAAATGAAAGAGATGGAAACCGTTCTTTGCACTTGTGTTGTGGTACCAATTGAGTTGCACCCCAGCATATGTAAGCTTTCGCTGGACCCGATTCTGGGGGTGTGACACCCCGTTTGGCCCGTGCCCATTTAGCCTGTGCCCGTAGCCCGTGCCCGCCCGTTTTGCCACCACTGGACCTTTTTATTGGTATTTATTTTATAAGGAAATTATGCTATAGAACATTTATAAGAGTTAAGATGGGAGCCGACACTGTTCCGAAAGCTGCTGATGGGGAGGTCGGCTCGAGGGAGTGAGACGGCTTAGGTGCACTGTGGAGCCGCGACTCGAGTCGGCACTGTGCACACGCCAAGCCAAGCCGAGCTGTCGGCTTAGAGGGATTAAAATAATCTTAGTGGGTTTGTTAGTGGGTGATTAGTGGGTTGTGTCAACAAATGTGATTAGTAGGTTCACAAGCAAGAATTATAGTACCAATGTGACTCATTAGCCAAGAAAAACACACACACACAAATAGAGCTTTTCTCATATATTTTCAGTTCTAGATTTTGTTTAATTTTGTAGGTGTTTGAGTTTTGGAGTAGCTTCATCAAATGCGACGATCGGCTAATTCAATTTTGTTTTGGTTTGTGCTAAATTTAACAGAATATTTTTATGGTTAATTTGATTATTGATTTTTGTTGGTTGTGTTAATGGCATGTTAGATGCATGCATTGAGGGTGACAATCGTAAGTTTGTACTTGGACCATCATCAGGTAATATAAATGCTTGTTCAGGTTTACATTTCTGGCTAATAAGGTGTTTGATTTGGTTATTGTTCATCATTAATGTGGAAAACTAGAAGAGAGGTTGAATAGTTTTTACCGATTTAAATTTAGTTTATAAACTTTTGATCGATAGTATGTGAAATATTTGGATGTTGAGATATAGATAATGCAAGTTACTATGAAATGAAATAAATACGAGAATAGTAAAGGGATAAAAGGATAGAAGTGCGACACAATGATTTATAGTGGTTCGGCTACAAGGACACCTTCCTTACCCTACTTCACTCCCCGAGTATCCAACTCGAGAGTTCGTAACACTATGTCAACAAGCTCCTTCAACCGGTGGAGAAACGTCACAACGTTGCTTACACTTTTTCGGTACTAAGCAAAATACCGATTCTTTTTCACGGAAGACTAATCCAACACGACTAACACAACAATTTTAAGAATACAAGAGGGAGTATCAACAACAATAGACAATTCAATGGTCTTGAGGTGATGAAGAATCTGAACAACTTGAAGAGAAGAATGGCTTGTATGCAAGAAAGCGTAATATCATCTTGTAAGAAGAACCTTGAGAACACAAGAGACTATCCCGCTCATCGGGCGGATCATGAGGCTAATGTTAATTGTTATATATAGATAACGAGGTGGGAAACCCGCGCGTTGCGGCGGGGTGTTTTGCAAAAGAAGTAGTTTACGTTGTGTTCAGTAAGTGTTGCAAACTCGAATTCGTTTGGCTAATTAAAAACCTATAGACGACACATTGTTGAAGTTTATTTCTGAATCTTTAGAAGGATGTTGGAGGGAAAAAACCTCCACTGACTTTAGGCAATTAATAGCGACAAATGGAAATGGCACACAAATTTCATAAGAACTTATCATAAAATTAAACCACAAATCTTCCAATCATTTATGTGTTCAGAGGTTTCATTCATAGATTCGTATACATATTAAACATTCATGAATTCTTACACATATTAGAGATGCTTCGTTAGTAACCATAATTTTTTATAAAGATACCTTTTTCGACAATTTTTTATTAAGCAGTTCTTTCTTTATTTCTTCATCGTCCGTCATCTTTTGCAGTGTAGACAGGGTAAAATTTATTTCCGATGAAGTGGTTCCACCCAGAAATCATCACTTCTAAGCACCAATGCCAAAGGGCGCAACCTTAGTATAACAGTTGAGACCAAGTCTTCTAGCCATGGCCTGTTAATCCCAACATAAAAAATGCTTTGTCAGAATCATAAGATCGGAAAGGTACGACTGCAAATCCCTGCATGCAATAAGCTACTGATATAATATCACTTAGAAAACGGCTAATGTAACGCTTTAAAGTGTTAACATAGATATGAGGAGTATGTTATGCAGCTACATTTGATCCTAAAATGATAGTCTATAAAAATTAGATGGTAAGGGAATGCTTATCCCTTTTTTTTCTATTGAATGGCAGCTTATATTAAGAAGAACATAATACAAAGGCAGTGCCATAAAAAACAAAAAAACATAACACCAACAGGTGGTTCAGGCCAATGCGACAGCACGTAAAACTGTCCCAACACCGATCATCTAAGAGCTCGGGTTATTAGGTTTTGGGTCCAAACGGTACATGAGTAAAAACGGAGAAAGTGTTTGCATGTCAACCCGATATGACTTGTTTTGATCTTCACTAAAATGAATTTGTTTCCACTTCAACCGATTTTTAATGATTGCATTGCATTTTTAGACTACCTTTTATAAATAAGTGTGTAAAATCTGCAAATTTAGGCTACTTTTTATTAAAAAAAAAAAAGTGTGTAAAATCTGCAAGAAAAGTATAAACATATAAGCAACTCTTTCCAAGCTGTATAACAAAAATATGATCAGGAATTACCTGGATCGTAGGCCTCGACATATCCTCCTTCTTTTCTATTTACTCGGGGCGCATACCAAGTGGCCCACATACGTGTAATCCTAATGCTTCAGTGATCTCCGAGGTCCTGTTGTACATGCAATAGTGTTGAAATTACAGAAGATAATACAATAATTAAGCTACTGAAATTAACTGCCTAAATAGCACATGAATAAGTGTAATCCCCCAATTCATATGAATTTGATTTTCTCCAGAGACTTAGATTCAAGGTGGACAACATATGCCAATAGTTGGATTAACTACAGTTGCCATGATTGATTCATATTCTCATTTTAGCTTTTTTTTTAAAAAAAATCAGTACAAAGTACACTACGTTTAAAAAAGGACTATCTTGACATTTAGATGTTTCATCTTCTACAAATAACTTGAAAAGCATACGTATTACCTTATTAAAAAAACATTTATTGCCACTAATGATCGTCAATAATGACAATGCTTGACATATTACCAGAAGTGGATTTCTTTACACAAAAATAAAAACTCACTTTTCAGGTAAGAAAAGTAGATGAAGATGATCCAGTCTCTCTATAAAACAAACCACCCATCGAAGAATTGATAGAATCAATACCAGAAATATCAAAAATTAAGCTAGCAGAAATTTTGTAGTTGGCATATAGAAAATTAATTAAAACATGTGTTTCTCTAAAGTGGTTATATTTGAAAATATCACTCTGTTTTTCAAAAGAATAAACCAAAAACACATGCCTTTGTGGAATAAAGAACAGAAATAATCGCATCCGCTCAGGACATCGTAAGGTAAAGTTAAAATTTGAAGTAAACAACTAACTTACGTTTTCAAATCCAGTTACGATAAATCTTGAACTGGAGCAGGCTTTTTCTCTATAGGTCCTGCACGAAGTAATTGATCGAATTGTATCAGTAAATAAGAAAAATGTCACTGACAACTATTTCTTTTATTAAGCTTTTCAAGTTTTCTGATGAATGATTAAGGTGTCGAATATGATTACAAAACTATAGTATGAAAATAAAAACATAATCTCTTTCAATTAAGAGGTGAGCATAATAAATTTAATTAATAAGAACTTCGGCTTATTTGATTCATTTCATATTTTCATTTTTTAACCAAGTTTCATTTGACTCACTGGAGATAAAACAATCCCCAAATCAACCCATTTTGAGACAGATGGGTTAAAATTGCCCTAACTGGTTAACAGTTTGTAGTAAGCTATCCTAAACACCCATATGAATTTAAATCGGCTTACCTGCTAATTACTTTTTCGTACAACATAATGCTTGCACCATCTTATTATAAGAGGGCTTTGTTTATTCACTCATGAAACCATAAATCTGAGCGTCACTTTGTACACAGTGGCTTACCTAAAAAGTTCTTTTTAACAGCCGACTCTTTTTGACCCCTACTCACGCATTTTGGCACCTCTAGTGGCCAAACATTAAATCTTGAAACAACCCGTAAAACAGGAAATAATAAAGCTCTAGTCACTTGTGCGGAAGTATTTTCAAGTATGTGATACCTGCTGATTTATTTTGTTTTGATTCAACATATCCTTTCGCAAATGGTCCATCAATTGCTTACCAAAAACAACCTAATCGTAACTTTGTTTCATAGATAACCTGCAATATACATCCGCTTCAGTACACATTCTAAGCACCGGGGAAAAAAATAAACTCTGAAACAGGATTAAAAATAACACATTGCGCGTTAGAACACATAAAAAATAAACTCTGAAACAGGATTAAAAATAACACATTGCGCGTTATAACACAATAACGCCACATGTCAAAAAAACTTTACACATATATAGGGGGCGTTTGATATTGTTTAATTTTTTTATATTTACCTATCCATTCCTAAAAAAATTTGCTGCAAATGAAGAGCTGATAGCTTAACTTGGCTTAACTTGTTTGAAGATCTAGTTATGGCTTCCCCGATTGGAAGATTTTGCTACCGCTTAAACTACACTCCCAAAACAGTACTGCATAATGATGCTATATCTCTAATCTACGTACTTATTTTCAGAAGCAGATTCTAATAAGCCATTATATCTCTTCCATGTCCAAACTTATCTCATCACGAACCTCACATATTCTCTAATCCTGTAATTCAATAAATCACAATAGTCCCCTATTCTTATGTCCGTAATTACTTATGCCTTAGCATGTATTAATGATTGTCCAAATGACCAACAACACCGTACCTGGGCAAGAAGAGCAGGAATATTATCTTGGTCTCCATCTAATACAATCTTGAATGCGGCAGAAGCCTGATCCACATCACCCTTAGCTAGTAAAAGTTGGCCTGTAACGAAGCTTAAACTGTAAGTATATAGTTTGTATGGGATCCGGTGCATATAAAGAAACTTAGTAAGCTGACACCATACTAAATTGCTAATGGTACAAAACTTAAAGGCACATCATGGGCCGAGTTCATGAAGTAAAGGTGCATAACCAATAATTGTTTGATTTAGTACTCCTCGCCAAAAAAAGCCTGTTATGTTTTTACCTTTGCCAACCCATGTAGAAGGCTCGTGCATATCGATTCTGGAGGCTTTGTTGTAGTATTGTGTCGCCAAAATGATATGTTCTTCCTTCTCCCTTTGTTTTGTCTCAATTTTCCCAAGGTAGTTGTAATAGGCCCCCAATGCATTTAAGATGGCGATTCTTTCATATCTAACGTCTGCATAATATTCGTCAATTTCTGCAAAGCAAACAGGTTTGAATGAGACCAAAAAAGTCACATGATGTTTTGAGTGGTTAACATTAATTTGATAGTAGGTCGAGTGCATTGGAATGTACCAGGACTGGACCCTTCTTCCAAAATTTGGTGGAACTGTTCAATTCTCCCCTGTTTAAAGTACTCCCTCTAAAAAAAAATTGCAAAAAAACCAATCAGCGACGGGTATTATGCAATCTCATACAAACGATAATGTCAACACAAAGGATACAAAACATGCTCATGTACGTCAGCCTACGGTCCGTATCCTAATTCCCTACATAAATTACTTTCTCGGGAGAAACATATGCCTGGTTGTACATCAATTAGGGGGTGTTTGCTTAAGCTTATTTGGCCGACTTGTGAGCTTATTGAACTTTTGAGAAGCTTAATTGCTTAAGCTTATTTGGCCGACTTGTGAGCTTATTGAACTTTTGAGAAGCAAATAAGCTCAATCTTTTGGGACCATTCCCAGATACCCACATACACAAACGGCACGACTTTAAAAATCCTTTCCCGTGACTTTTTGAAAATGCTTATAAAGCTATGCAATTTAAAACTATGCGACTCCAAGCTACTTATGCATAAGTATGTAAATCAAACACAAATAATTAGATAAGCATTTTGAGAAAAGCAATCCCAAACAGACCTGTCTAAAAACATTTCCCAAACACTTAAAACACAATCTGTTAATTTGCTCACTTTTAAGCAGCTTATAAACATTTCCCATCCACATAAAACCAAATTAACAAACCAAAAAAAAACCAACCAAAAAAAAAAAAAAAACCAAAACAAAAGAAAAAAAAAAAAAAAAAAAAAAAAAAAGGTACCCTTTTAAGATTATAAACAGGCCGCTCTTTATCAGCCATCAGCTTCTTTTGAATCTTCTAACCTCTCTGATTACANTATACGAATCGCTTTAAAAAAGACCTAAAACAACAATAAAAATTCCTCAAACGTAACACCTCATTTATATTTAAGTAGCTAAATATATTAAAAACAATTTAATGTTCTCCAATTGAGAGAAAAACATGTGTCCATTATACCCATTTAACCTCTAAATGGGCAATATATGACCATTTCAAAAAAAAGAGGGGGACCAAATGCACCCAAATCCTTTAAAAATTTGCCCATTTAGCCCATTTTTTTGAGTTTGGACACAAATTGCCACCTCTACATCTCACATAAACACAGATTAGCAAACCAAAACATAATCATCCAACAAATATAACAAAAACCAAAGCAAATGAAAAAAAAAAAGAAAAAAAAAGTACCCTTTTAAGATTATAAATAGGCCGCTCCTTATCAGCCATCAGCTTCTTTTGAATCTTCTAACCTCTCTGATTAGAGAATTAACAAAACCCCAAAATTGTAAGAAAACCCTAATTTCAGAATAAAAAAAATTTGAAAACAAACCAAAATCCTATCAATTCCCAATTAAATTAAACACAAACTAACCAAAAATCAGTAAAAAAGATGAAGAATTACACACCTTCCATAAAAAAAATCCATGGCAGCGACACTTCAACCTTTTCTGCAATTCATGCATCCGACTCAAAACAGTTGGAACCTGCAACTAAACATAAAACCACGAATAAAAATACAAACTTTTTATAAAAAAAATTAAGATGAATAAAAAAAATGAATAACCATAAATTAGTTTGTGTGTGTGCTTTTGAAGAATCCAGAAGGGCCTTCATCACCTAACCTTAGATGATATAAAGGGACTATGTTTGTAACATCTGGCGCAAGGAGAACCACAAAAGGATTAAAAAAATAGCGTTACTGTTGCCCCCCTCACAGGCAAATGTAGAAACCATTTTGGTCGGATCGGACGGCGGCGGATTTATCAGTTGGAGTTGCACCGGTCGGATCTCAAAGAAAGGGAGGGGTTGTGAGTTATGGTGAACAGGGCGGGTCGGGGCAAAAAGAAAAGTATGATAAAACGGAGCTGGGCGGGCCGGGTAAATAACTAAAAGGCTTGGCAAAAAAGGGGGGGGGGCAACAAAGCCCACTGAATGTATATATGTTATAATAAATAAAAAAGAGAGATGATATGTACACGGAATTAATTACTTTGCATACAGCTATTTAAGACGAAATGACGTTATTGCCCCCAAGATTTCTTTGGACTTTTTCTTTTCCATTAGTTGACCTCTCTCCATTGCCTTTCAAACACCATCGTCGAGTTGCACCAATGGTCGCAGGTAACATTTCATCCCTCTTATAAACAATTTCATTCGGAAAATTAGAATCGGTGTTGTATTAAACTGTATCGATAAACCACCACAATGTGAGAAATATTGTCTAATACGGAGTAAATTATAAACTCCTTGCAAAAACATGGCTTATAATCTGGATTTATTTCATTCGATCCATCATCGATCAATATTCATACTCCCCAAAAACATGGCTTATAATCTGGATTTATTTCATTCGATCCATCATCGATCAATATTCATACTCCCCCCTGCAATTGACATCGAGTTCACTGTCGTTGTATTCCGTCAATTTTCGAAGCCCTATTTAACTGTCATCGTTTTGAACCTCTTATAGCTGTTCTACTATGTCCGATGGTTCCAGCGACCATCCAATTTGATGGTACATTTAAAAGACACACAATAGGTTCAATATAGTAGAATCCATTCACAAAGCATGTAGCATGTATCATACATACTTACTCCTAAAATGCTAAAATTACCAAAACATGTAAAAGCATGTAAGTCGCACGACTAAGTACTAATTGTTATTATCATATAAAACAAGGATCAAACATAAAACGACAAAAAAAGATCATGTGTGAATCTATAAGCTTTTGTTTTTGATAACTTTATACCGGATATAATATAAGAGCTTGTTACTGCATCGATTAATTCGTTCATGCTAATCAATCTTCGAACTTTTATGGTTTTTTCAAGGAGCCAATAGTTTACTGTTACTGGTACGGCAGGTTTTGTCGCCAATTTTAAAAGAGAAGAAAGAAGACGGTGAGAAGAACAACATAAAAAAACTATTTAGGGTATGAGGTCTTTTCATCTTGAATTGTTGTGTGCAAAGTAATTTGCTTCGTGTACATATCATTTTCAATAAAAAAAATCATAGCTCGGCACCATACTTAATCAGTATAAAATGTTCAAAACTGGAAAATCGACAAAGAGATATTCATTAGAGTACGTCTGTACGAGGCTTAGATAAGTGCTTGCCTGGAATGTCCATTGATAACATAGCCGTAGGTGTAATATCTAAGACGTGGTACTAGTTAGATGTAAAAGGTTTAAGTAGAATATGAGTGAATATGAAAATCAAAACACAAGATTTACATTGTTTACTGTAATGTTATTTCCTCATCAAGGATTGCCGCTGTTAGATAATATTACCATATGCATATAAGCATAGACTCAGATAGTTGGATACAATCTATAAGAACCTAATAAGTTGGCGTATGAAAAATCTAATGAATAGATCGATCTTCTCATATATAAACACTTGATAACTTCTTCATTAACATGATCACAACTAAGATTCAAATTTCTCATATGTGTTTCATCTAATGATCAAATCATGACGAACCATAACACCAGTCACGTTGTAATCCATTGTGACCAGTCTACAAGTAATTAACGAAAAACCAACATTAATAGTCGTTCTAACTTCTAAGAGTATGGGACATGATTATTTGTCAACGCAAGCAAAAAAAATTGCACTTTATATATTAGATGTATTTTGTTTCTAATTACATGGACCTAAGTAATATCATGAAACATGTGACAAAAGTTCATATGAGGTGAGGTTTGTTTGGTTAAGTTAGCAGTATCAGTGAGTAGTAATTGTAAGTGGTAGATGTTTTATCTTATATAAACGTTTGGTAACATAGCCGTAGGTGTAATCATGATGTATAAAACAGCTCTTAAAGGCTCAACGCTTATAAATGTTACTTCATGGAATGTTGAAAAATAAGCAGTTCAAAAAATATATATATAAACCTACTTGTTGTTTGCTAAACGAGCATTAAAAAGTATAGTACTCAATACTGACCACTTTAAAATACACATGAATGCTCTGCGCCAAACACACTTACTCTTAATATTTTAGGAGAGATATTTCGTATTTCATGCATAGTGAATTAGTGATATGGCCTGTGCGTCGTTATTAGCACTTAGGAGCCCAAAATATAACACAGGAGCATTCAACATGCATACCAAGTTGCCAACCTTATTTTGAGTCCACTTCACATGACCCAACCCTCGACTATCACTCGCCAAAAGCTGAAAATGTTTTTGCCATGTGATGGAACTTTTAAGGCCCATCTAGTAAATATCTTTCTTTGATCAAAGCCCATCTGGTATTGAGTGTCTAGTGATTCAACTAACAAATAAATGAATTAAAAGGTGTAAATTTTAATTCATTTAGATATTTTTTTGAGACAATTCTATTAGATAATACATTAGTAAACCCATTCCCGGTTTGTGGGCTTAAAGTTCATTAGGCTTTTAAATTATTTGCACTATAAATAGTCGATCATAAAACATAATTATTTGTGTAGGCACGAGCCATATGCATGTGGTCTTAATTTTGTTAAGAGGCAAGGGAGCCATAACGCTTTGCATGCGTTATTCTGATGTGGCAGCTTATCAACTTGAGTTGTTGCGTTACCATGATTTCCAGGTAGCATGCGTTGCTTTTGCGTTTTAACGTACGTTGGTGTGGCAACTCAAGTTATAACTTGAGTTATGCCAAGTTACAACCATTTCCCACCCAGCGTTGACCAAGTAGGCTGGTTTGCTTAGTTTTTTTTTTTTTTTTTTAGTGGGTCCCAAAAAGTGGTGTTATTGGGTGTTATGATTTCTTGGTGTTTTTTGGTGTTGTGTTATTTGGTGTTGAGATGATGTGGCGCTAAGTTATTTCATAACTTGAGTTATGGTACCCTTTGCTCTTAGGGTTCATTAGGATTTGTTGTGTTTACTTATCGTGCAAGAGAAGAAGCAAGTACAATATACCATAACCTAATGTGTTGGCCGTTGAAAGAAAACCCCAATGATTTGTATTATTCGATATAGCAACACACATATAGCCTATTCATTAGTAAGATCACGCATAGCAAATTTCTTCTGTATATTTCATCTAGCTACTGATACAAGAATGACCTGGGGCAAGTTCTAAACATAAAATTGATCCATTCATGACAACCAACATATACTGAAATATATGCCTTGCATGCACGATATGATACGGTTTATGGTTTTGCTTTAATTGCTTCTCGTTAGTAATTGTAAATTTAACATGCATGGTCATGACGTATAACATCTTAACCGCATCTATCTTGTGTAAAAGTTCCAAACTAATATATACGTGAACCTGCGATCGCCTACAACTAACCAGGATTTCATAATAGGGGTCTAAAACAAGTAAAAACAACGAAGGGACAAGCATCAGAGAATTGGACCCACGGCCTCAAATAATCCAAAAACACACACCCGACTCGATTAGTTAATCTTACACAAACATTGAAAAACAAGAAGGATATAATTTGGTGCACGTACGTATACTATAGATCCTGTCCGCCGACCCTCCAAGATTTGTCTCATATCATTGACTTTCGCATGTTTGAATAACATTTAGTTTCTAATAAATCCAAATATTGAATCGATCAGTGTTCATATTATTCATGAAGAATATAATGTAACTATTAGCATATACATAGTTGAACTAAATTCAACTCTTAATTTATGAACATCACGTTTGCTAGAACTATAAGAGTTTCTACTTTTCTATTACAAAATTCAACTCTTAATTTACGAACATCAAGGTTTTACTCTCTAGGCAGTGTATTTAATTGATGTAGCAAAGTATAAGCACATACACGGGGTAAGTCCGTTCTCTAAGGCCCCGTTTGGTTCGCGGAATGTTTTTGATGGAATTGGAATCTATCTATGGAATTTGAATGTGAAGGAATTGGAATGTTAAAAAATTGGAATGTTAAGGATTGGAATCTCAAGGAATTGGAATTTGCAAAAACTAACGCGTGTTTGTTTTGAAGAAAATAAAATGACAAAAAACAAATTATATTAAAATATTTTAAATTAAAATTGATAAACTAAATAATAATAATAATAATAATAATAATAATAATAATAATAATAATAATAATATTTCCCCATTTAATCTTAGGTTAATCCCTACCATTAGATTAAACTAGATGAATGGTGGGGATTTGTCCCTTGGTATGCACCAAAATAAGGGTATGCGATTGAATTTTCCTCATTATAATATCTGTCTATAATCATGAGGGTGTACTCATTACCTCTAACGCTAATCAAGACGCTTAGTTACTAAAAAGTATGACTGTCTTTAGGGAGGCTTTGTGTTGTTTATCATGCTCATATGCTGAACATAACTTCTAATTACCATATATAGGTTGAAACAAATTAAATGTGACTCTAGCTAATTCTTAGAGTTTGTCAATGTATTTGAAGTTCAAGTTAGCTAGCTTCCTATGCCAAAGCAGGTTGAGTTGTGTAACAACTTTTAAGCGGACACACGTTGTAGCTGCTACATGTTCATGTCGAGAACATACACATCTTTAAGCGGTGAGACACCATGCCAACTTGATTTATATTGGTGCTCGGGACCTCTTCAAACAACACCTTCTATGATCTCATAAGCCGAGTCTTGGGTAAGAAATACTTGGGATTCTACCATAGATAAAAAAATAATTCAGGATGTCCCCTCATAGTGAGTCAGCTTATAGAGATATACAATTGGATGTTAAAGCGACTATATTGGTGGTACAGTAAGTTGCCCGAAGATTAGACACCTGATATCATCAATGAAAACATGTGATGTGGCATGGAAACGTCCGTAAAAAATGTAGATTCACCATGACAAGAAGAATTTATGGGTTTTCGGAGGTGTTTGTTTTAGCTTATATGTTGGCTTATGATCTTATGTAACTCACACAAGCCGCTAAGCTTATTTTTTATGGTTTGTTATTTTATTGATGGGCTAATTACTTAAAAATGCATTAAACTTGACACTTTTTACCGTTGTATGTAGCCATGTTAGAAAAAAATAAGATGGCAACATACAATGGTAAAAAGTGTCAAGTTTGATGCATTTTTAGATAATTAGCCCTTTATTAATTTCAACTTATGAAAAAACTATAACTTCATGTTAATAAGCTTGTAAACAATTTAAAATACGGTTAGGAGTCTATTCTTTGTCACATAAGCTCATCCACCCAACATATGAGATAAAACAAACAAACGGATTACAAGTTAACATCAACCTGATAAATATAATCTGATAGATATATACCAAATAGACAGATCTCATCTATGGACGACATAAGACTAGTTGTAATGGCAGCATCTCCATGCGTTAACCTCCTCCACCACCACGGTCATCCTTATTACGCCACCTCCCTCCCACCAAAGTTGTCCCCCCTTTTTGTTGAGAACTGAGTGGTGCAACCACCAAGTTGTGGAAGCACCAAACTATAATTGTGTGTGTGTGAACGAGTATATTGCGGGTATATTCGTTTTAAGTGGAGTATGTTTTGAGTGGTGGTGTCGTGGTGAAGTCTTCTTTGTTGTTGGCGGAGTTGAAGGCGGTGACCATTACATATTTACACCATGCCTAACTTCAAATGGTGCAATAACATAAGGGGAAATTATCCCTGCTGTAGACAAGAGATAACTTGTCTGCTGTAAGGTTTAAACGAGGGGCCAGATATGTAAAATCTAAAAGTTGAAGGCTGCAAAATGAAAATGTCAAATTTCATTTTCCAAACAAACATGAGACAAACTCCCTGTTGCAACAGCATGGATGTTTTCCCCATAACATAAATAGTGCCGTTCTAAAAAAAATAAAAATAAATAACATAAATAGTGTAAGTGGTTTGAACAAAAATACTCTGGGTTAAAATAAAAGAGTCTATCGTACCCGAGGTTGTTAGCCTTAGTGCATTGGCACCAACCTAACTCATTGGCGCCACCACCATACTAGATCTCGTGTCGTCGGCTCTCGTGCCGTACAAGGCCATGCGGTGAGTGATACCATCATTCTTTTATTTTTATTTTATTTTTTTATTTTATCTTTTGTTATCATTTTTATCCATGATACCAATTTTGTTGGAAAGAGAGGTATTTTGTGTTGAGTGATAAATTGTAGTGTTATGAAAAAATGTTAAGTGGCAATACTTTTACCATAACACCGGCCCAGACACCATAGGATACCTTGTGCTCTAAAGAACACACATTTTAAAACCTTGTAACAAGCTTTGACATTGCTTTGAATTATTTTTTTAACTTTTCAGTACCATGTACCATCAATGTAACTAGTTATAATACCTGTGCACGCACAGGATTTTTAAAATTTTATTTTGATTATGTATTATTATCGATTAAGAAATGAATCACTTAACATATTTCAATTGGTTTTACTTTGTGCACTAAAAATAAAAAATCATATGTATATATGTTATAATCTACCTATTATTTTAGGAGAATGCTTTTGGATTAAAAATTATATTTTATTATTCAAGCAAAATCACATGATGATACTTGACTTGCATGACATGTTAGTGATATATATTTTTAGTTTTGCAAACCCATGCTATCAATTTACGATATGTTTTGTAATTGTGGTATTTCTTTTACTTATATTTTCGTTAAAATATGTAGCATATTTAGATAGCTTTAAAGATTGATTCATTTCCTTGATTATGAATAACCATCATACCATGTTTACTAATGTACCTTTTTGTTTGGAAAATTGCATTTTCATAAGTTTGTGTTATTTACTTCTCATATTTGATCATAAAATTACCAAATTAACATAGATGCTTACACTAATGTTTTAATGGATATTCATATATATATATATATATATTTTAAATAACAATTTCATGAGTCGTTGTTATAAGTAGAATCGCGTATATTTATTTTGATATCACAGTAACTCGTGCTTACCATTTGATATATATTCCCGTTACTAATTATTTAGCCGTATTTAATATTTAAACCCGTGTACGCATAAATTAAACTTTTAAATAGAATAACATGAGTCCTTATTTAAAAAAAATATTATAATGGATGAAAGTCTACAACTAACAATATTAAAACTAATTCGCATATTTACAAAATTTTGTAATTTAAATAGATGAAAGTCTGAAACTAATACTAATACTCATGTCATTTTAAACAAAGTTCATATTATAAAGTATAAGGGGTATAAAGTGTAAGGGGTTATTTGTGTTGTTTCTAAAGTTATTAAAAAACATTGAACATATCACAGTAACTCGTGCTTACCATTTGATATATATTCCCGTTACTAATTATTTAGCCGTATTTAATATTTAAACCCGTGTACGCATAAATTAAACTTTTAAATAGAATAACATGAGTCCTTATTTAAAAAAAATATTATAATGCATGAAAGTCTACAATTAACAATATTAAAACTAATTGGCATATTTACAAAATTTTGTAATTTAAATAGATGAAAGTCTGAAACTAATACTATTACTCATGTCATTTTAAACAAAGTTTATATTATAAAGTATAAGGGGTATAAAGTGTAAGGGGTTATTTGTGTTTTTTCTAAAGTTATTAAAAAATATGGAAACTTGTAATTTTACACTTAGCTCCATATATTTTATNAAGTGTAAGGGGTTATTTGTGTTGTTTCTAAAGTTATTAAAAAACATTGAACATATCACAGTAACTCGTGCTTACCATTTGATATATATTCCCGTTACTAATTATTTAGCCGTATTTAATATTTAAACCCGTGTACGCATAAATTAAACTTTTAAATAGAATAACATGAGTCCTTATTTAAAAAAAATATTATAATGCATGAAAGTCTACAATTAACAATATTAAAACTAATTGGCATATTTACAAAATTTTGTAATTTAAATAGATGAAAGTCTGAAACTAATACTATTACTCATGTCATTTTAAACAAAGTTTATATTATAAAGTATAAGGGGTATAAAGTGTAAGGGGTTATTTGTGTTTTTTCTAAAGTTATTAAAAAATATGGAAACTTGTAATTTTACACTTAGCTCCATATATTTTATGTAAAATTCAACCACTAAAGTTTTATTAATTACTTCTTCTTTTTTTTAAGTTTTTGTTTTCATAAATTTGACACTTATATTTTTATGGATTTTTTTTCTTAACCAAATTTCTCCACCAAATTTATTAAGTTTGACCAAAATCAATTTAATTTTGACTTTCTATTGACCAATCATATTGCTCGATTTCGCCTACGTGACAAAATCGAGCTCTCCTATTGGTCTAATTTTTTTTTCAATGAGAAGGGTTTTGCAAAAATACTCCGAAATAATGTAATTCTTTTATTATATAAAAGATTAGCAATTGGAATCGGATATTCGTACCCTCTAAAACACAACTAATACACCCCCTAGCTTTTTCATCTTTTTTATTTATTATTTTATATCTTTTTAATAATGTTTCTATTATAAAACTACGAAACATAAAGTACGAAATAAAAAATATAAAGTTTGATAAGTTAAAAGTATTAAATGACAAAAAAATATGAAACATAAACTGATAAAAAATTATGTTGTACTATTAACATGAAGATAAAAGGTGGGGTGAGGATGGTTAAATGTGGGTTAGGTGACTGTTAGTGCAAGTGCTCCCATCAACTATTGTTTCATTTTATAGAACTATACGATTATTCATGCATAACGTTGATGGTGTATTTTTTAAAAGAACCGATTGTGTGTCAATTTGTACGCGCGTTTTTTTGGTACATCTATCGGTGGGGTTTAAAAGTTACAATAGTTTGTGTGGGTGAACACCTGCAAATTATGAAAGTTAGGCTTAATTTGGTGATACTTGTGCTTTCTGCAAATTACTCTATGTGATAGATATGCTATTACTAAAATTATTTCTTTTCGAAAGTAAGAAAAAAGTTAAAACCTATGAACAAGCGGCATGGTTTATTGGGTTTTAAAGTGTTGCTAGGCATGAAATTTTTTGGTTAAACAAATGGTCCATCATGAATTATAATGTTCTTAATCATTACAGTTATAATATGTTATATCTAACTAGTTTCGACAAGAAGATAATGGGTCTACAAGATAGCCAAAAATGTGATTCCATTCCTACACTGATATTTTAGTTGCAAATTTCTAGTTATTAAAGTCCAAGATGTTCCATGGCAAAGATCAACAATGAGTGGTAGGTGTCAAGCGTTATAGCTCACGCGCCATGGGTGTATTGGTGCTAGGGCGCTGTTATAGGCATATTGTCTCTGTGCTTTATAGAACCATTGCCAAAGCCATAACGTGATGTTATTTTTATTTTTAAAATTTTATTATTAGATAATTAAAATGTGGGTCTGATAATTTGTGGTATACGAAGGAGGGTATTTTTTTAATTGTGTGCTATAAAAATGTTATAAGGCAAAAGCTGATGTGACGGGTGCTATAAACGCACAACACCTAGCTCTCTAAGTTCGGATGTGCACCTTCTTCATTCCAAATCGTTGGATAAGCTAATGCAACATACATCTACTTTACCAACTATGTTCCGAGGGTATAAGTCCACCACTTACATTTGATAGAGGTCAAGTTTTATTTTATGGAAGCTTTGTGTTGCCCGTGAAAGATATAATGTTCGGAAAACCAAGTGAAAAGAATAGAGAATACTGAACCTAAGATCCAAGTTTTGTGCCACAAACCTTGGTCAACATTGAGATGATAACCAAGAGTTGAAAGACTGTTTTGGATTAATAACCAAGAGTTGAAACCCCATGGATTTCAAAATGAATAAGAATGGTAAAATCAATAACTAAAAGTCTCAAAAATGGGCATGAATGAATTTCCAAAATCTAATCTAAAAAAGCCTACAGCAAACAGGAAGCTCCTACAATGAGCTTAAAAGCCTACAACACCCTTGTTTGAAGGGCCCCTAACCTCATTTTGAACCTAATACATTGTAAAATATAAAAACGAAAAGAAAAACCCCTCTAAGCCACCTTTAAGTCCCAGATGATCACATATACCTTTGACCTTTCAGCTCACGGATAATGCTGATACTTATGAAGGACCTCAGGGCTACCCTACTAGTTGGAGATTTAACGTGACGAAATACCAAGTTTCTCAGAGAACAACTGAATGCCCAAGTCATTGGCATGTGATTGGTCTGTGCACAAATTTGGATTAAGGGTTAAATATGCAATTAGAATTGTCATTTTGGAACATTAATTTTGATTCTTAGTATAATAAAAAGGTAACATTTTTATTTTTAAATTGGAACTGAAATATTGGATGAAACTGGAGTACAAGTTATGTATAGTACTTACTGGAGGGAACGTGTTGAACAAAGAAGCATGCTCCAATTACTACATAGGCAAGGCATAGGATCAGTCCTTTCAAGTAGTGTGAACTTCCATCCTGCATAGCACCAGTAAATCTATTTATTTAAGTATAAATGCGATAACGCCCACGGGGACTGATATTTAGGGGTGTCATTAATCCCGACCCGACCCGGACCCGAATAAGGATAATCGGGTTGGGTTACTCGGGTCCAAAATCTAACTCGGGTCAATCGGGTCAACCCGATTAACCCGAGTACAAACTAGGGTCGNAACTCCCATTGTCTAAAAGTATTAAAGGTATGTCATGGGGTTTGTTGCATAAAATTCCTTGACATTTTTTTCGTTTGTCTTGGCATTTTAGTTAGAAATCCAAGTCGCTATTTGTTATACAGGCATACTTTACATTGCTAACTGATACTAGAGATACTAGATAAAATAATAGTAAAAGGGTTGTTAATGGTTCTAGCCTCTAGGGAGTAATACTCTGTGTTAGAACCACAACACATTTTCACCAAGTGTTTAAAGGTAGATGACCGGAAACATTTGCCAATTGCAAATTTGCATAAGCCTACTGTAATAAACAAATGCAACAAACAAAATATGTGTTTTATACATGTGCCTTTTAGTTATTTAAGATTTTAACTACTAAGTTTGAGAAATTAAATTTCGTTATTTTATAAATGGAACAGACCCGAACCCGACTTGACCCGACCCGATTTGACCCGAACCCGACTAACCCGAGTTCAATTAGGGTCGGGTTCGGGTATGTTATTTTTAGTCTTGACCCGACTTCGACCCGACCCGATTGACCCGAACCCGACCGACCCGACCCGATTAACACCCCTATTAGTCTTGCCTATTTTAACCTTGTATTCAACTCTTTATTGCAATGAGATTCACAAGAATAACAGAACACATGTTTTTATATAGAGCAATTTGAAGAATATGGGAAAAATTCTATTAAAGAAAACTAGTGTAGTTGCCACTATTCGTTCTACACGCTCATTCCGGTAAATTGCAAGTCTGAATGGTTCAAGAAGTCAGTCACTCAAAACTCTAAAGTGACAAAATGAATTTCTATTTCAGAGGATATCAAACGGTCTAATATGATTTGCAATTATTCTCCGCCGACCTCATTAATATTTTGTTTATGCTAGCAAGATACTATTATGGTGTCAAGATTTTTATGTAAGTGTGATTTTATCGGATATAATTACATACTACAAAACATGAATTGGACAGTTGTTAAAACCTGTAAAGTTAAGGCTGTAAGGAGTATGGAGAAGGCAAGGCAACCAGTTTGAAGAAGTCCAAAATCCAGACTCATCGGGATTCCCATTATCCAAGCAACAATAACACACAAAGGAACCTGCAATAGAAGGGTCAGCATAACGTAAAACATGAGATCTTCATGCGTCAAGAGGTGGCAATTTTTACCCATTTACTTGCTCGGGTCAATTAGGGTTATTTTTATCTCTGACGGGTCAACTGGTTAATATTTTTTAGAACTAGCTATAAAGCAACAAGTTAAATGGTCAAAATTCGCTCCAAGAGTATTGTTAATGTATGCAACCTACTAATTGTTTTCCTTGAAGTTTATAAATATTATTATCGCAATAATAAATTCTGTGTAATCATATCTAACACACAAATTAGTCATACAGAATGTACAGAATCTGGAGAAACAGTGTATAAGATTAACTCGACCCTACTAAAATAATCCGTTTTGACCCGTTACCCAAACCACCTGGCCCGCCTGTTTTCCCACCTCTACATATGTGCACTGATGAATTGAATCGTATAATTAGCTTGTGTGTATGTTATGTCTTACCAAAAATGTTGATATCTGAGTTGCAGAGCCCATGGCCACTCCCAAAGATATATCCTACACCACAAAAAGAATTTTATCTAGCATGCAGGTAGAAACGCATTGACAGAACAACAATGTATGCATTGTATGACATCCAGAATGTGGGAATATGATTTTGTGTCTTACCAATTTGTTCTTGTAGGCAAATATAATTGAACCTGCATGTTCTGCTGCATTTCCAACAATCGGCAGCAAAATTATGCTAATAAAGCTCACTGAGATCCCCCAAGTATCTGATGCAGCCTAATGCAAAACGTATAATTACATACGGACTTGTTTAGAAAATAAAATGATCGATTNCATAACGTTAAACATGAGATCTTCATTCGTCAAGAGGTGGCAATTTTGACCCATTTACTTGCTCGGGTCAATTTGGGTTATTTTTATCTCTGACGGGTCAACTGGTTAATATTTTTTAGAACTAGCTATAAAGAAACAAGTCAAATGGTCAAAATTCGCTCAAAGAGTATTGTTAATGCATGCAACCTACTAATTGTTTTCCTTGAAGTATATAAATATTATTATCGCAATAATATTTTCTGTGTAATCATATCTAACACACAAATTAGTCATACAGAGTGTACAAAATCTGGAGAAACAGTGTATAAGATTAACTTGACCCTACTAAAATAATCCGTTTTGACCCGTTACCCAAACCACCTGGCCCGCCTGTTTTCCAACCTCTACATATGCGCACTGATGAATTGAATCGTATAATTAGCTTGTGTGTATGTGTCTTACCAAAAATGTTGATATCTGAGTTGCAGAGCCCATGGCCACTCCCAAAGATATATCCTACACCACAAAAAGAATTTTATCTAGCATGCAGGTAGAAACGCATTGACAGAAAAACAATGTATGCATTGTATGACATCCAGAATGTGGGAATATGATTTTGTGTCTTACCAATTTGTTCTTGTAGGCAAATATAATTGAACCTGCATGTTCTGCTGCATTTCCAACAATTGGCAGCAAAATTATGCTAATAAAGCTCACTGAGATCCCCCAAGTATCTGATGCAACCTAATGCACAACGTATAATTACATTCTGACTTGTTTAGAAAATAAAATGATCGACTTATCACATACCTCAATGGTGCCCACAACATATTCAGACAGAATGGCTATGATCACTGTCATTATGACTAACCATACAAATGCACTGCAAAATCCAATCACCGGTTTTTCTTCTTTCACCTCCTCATCATTTTCTTCCTCCTAATTAGTCAAAAGCCATGTTAAAAATGTGATTAAAAATCATTTGACTTCCAAAGTGAATCATTTTTTTAAAGGCAAACTCACAAACAAAACTACAACAAATACATTCTCACAGAACGACAGCTATCTCACTTTCGCCCTTGGCGGGACTTGAACCCCCCAACCTCTTGGTTGGGGACACAACCATCTCATGGATAACACTGGACCAAAGGCCCATTGGTTCCAAAGTGAAAATCTTAAAGACCAGAGTAATATAATGAACCTCTTGTGATTCAAAAACTCTACTATGACTTTTTAGCTGAAAGAAGATGTACGCAGCATAGGCAATAAGCATCACAATGCTGCTTGCTCTCGACATCTCAAGAACTGAACTACTAGCCGCATTTGGTGACTCCAAGCCACCAAATCTAAATAGTATTGGCAGAATCTGGCATAGGATCCCCAACAATAATAACAACGAGTTTGCGTCCACTTGTTTCTGTTAATCATTAAAAAGGCAGAATAAGTTTATTTTGTTACCAATTAAAGAGGTCTTAAAGATTCTTTTGGGAATATGAAAGATGTTTTTACTCTATCATATCTTTGCTCTTTATCTAGATTGGCTATGCCTCCACATAAGAGAGATGATCCGAGAACAAGGAGAAGGTTTGAAATAATAGAACCCAAAAGCGAGTATTTAAGCACGTGAATCTTTCTTTGATGCAGAGCAAATAAAGCTATTATCAACTCTGTTGCATTACCACATGTTGCATTAAGCAACCCTCCCACTGCAAATATGATCCAGCAATTAATTAATTTAATTTTCACATCCATTTTGTGAACTGTAAAAATTTAAAAAAAAAAAAATAAATAAAAAAAATAAAAAATAAAAAAATGTATCTTTAGAATTTTTATGAAAAGTTGCAACAATTCTAATTGTTGCGTAACATTTACATATTTAGACACCATGATTAAAGAAAATGATAATATTCATTGGAATTGATAAGATAACATTTTTTTGTAGAATCATTTAACAATTTCCTAAAACAACTAAACAAGGTGTTTATATTCTAACCACGATTATCAATCATATCGTGACATTCCCGAAATCATATCATTTATAATACATATACTGTCCAATACAGGCAATATTATACATATATAATTTACTATTTTTTAGTTAGTGTTTACTTAAACTCATCTATCTTGCCATTAATTTTTCAATGTCGATGATGAAGCGTAGAATCATAGGTTAAGGTTTACAGGCGTGGGTTTTTGACCATTCCGCCATAACCAGGTTCATGTGTCTGCTGTCATACATTATGATAACAGATTTGACGATACATAATATTACAGCTAATATTACGGGAGCAAAATATGGAGGTTTATTAGAGGATATAATTTCTCGGGTGGCGATTCCCTGTTGGTAACTCACATTACATATGCAGTTTTACGCCACTTATCCTAAGAGGAACCGAGTAATTAGGTTTATAGGGAATTGTGGTTTGTTTGAGGTACTTCTTTTATATTAGTATAAAAGAGAGTAGTAGAGAGAGAATGTGAAGAGAGAGCTAAGAGCTGTAAGTGAGGAGTGTGTTTTCTCCATAGTAAGTATCCTATTTATAAGGTACGAAATGCCCTGAGGTCCTGAGGATGACTAGTTGCTGACTCGGATGACTCATTTCCATGGACAATATTTATCCCATGCGCTTATGGATGTCATCATGTGCATGGAAGCTTCTTTCATCCATCATGCCAAGTTTTAATACGTAGAAAATGCATGTTTTATTCTAGTTCCTTTCATGTGCTTATTTAAGTCCCATGTATAGATTGACTTTTGCATTGGTTATCCTATCAGTCGACAATAGCTGGATAGAATAGAAGGTAATCAATGCTATCGTAAAATTCATCAAAGGGTGTTTTTATGATTGCTTATTATGTTATCTTCTTATTGCATTTGGAAAAAACTAAGCAGTTTTAGGGATTTCCTGACTGATTGTTTGTGATTGAAATACGTTGTTTTCAATGAGCATCTTGTAACCGCTTACTCAAAATTTAAAAGGTAATAAGCAGACAGATAATTAACCAAACATAAATATGAACAATATTTCTAGAAAATGGAATAAACAAATGAAACTGATTTAGAAATGTACCTGTAGGACCAGTGAAGTATGTAATTTGTCTTTTAAATTTGCACAATTAGAAAAATATAAAACAAGTGTTAGTCTTTTATGCACCATAAACAGTAATACTTTTCAAAATAACTAATAATTTAATAGCTGCTTACTCGGTTAGAAAGCTCACACGCTCTGCTAGTGGAGTAAGCCCAATCAAACTCAGAGCAAAAATCCATGGCTAGAGAATACAAAAATTAACAATCAGATTGTCAGGTAGGATAACAAATGAATGAAATCCACTAGGTTTCTGTATGTTATACTACCAATACATTAAATAACTAACACAGGGTGTTTGGAATTCTTATAAATGTGCTTATCTGGTTATTCACTTATTCTTTAGCAGATACAGTTTTTAAGTATTTGGATTAAACTGCATAGAGAAATGATTAGCATGCCTAATCTTACTCGTACGCCAATGGATTAATGTCATGGTGGATTATACATCATACGTGCTTTATAAACAAACATCACATGTTTAAGCATGTCAATCACAACTCAACTGCTTATTTTCTCATTTAAGGTGGTGTTTGGGATTGCTTATTTTTTCTGCTTGTGCTTCTGCATTAGAACAAGTACTTATGAGCTGCTAAGTACTTTCGGAAATAGTGTTTTATTTGCTTATTTTGTGTTAAAAAAAAAAAAAAAAAAAAAAAAAAAAAAAAAAAAAAAAAAAAAAAAAAAAAAAAAAAAAAAAAAAAAAAAAAAA